>JAIPRK010001042.1:0-101906 GCA_025469195.1 Chaitophorus viminalis
TAAAAATTAACTTTATATTATTTTTAAATAAAATGGAAAAATCATTTCATTTATTTTTTTTGGTGACCCCCAAACCTATCATTCGCGACCCCCTTGGGGGTCGCGACCCCCAGGTTGAAAACCACTGGTTTAGATGATTCGATGTTTTTTTTTTAAAATACTGATAATATATTATAATATAGGTAACCACATCATTCAAAAACCTTGTCGCTATACTACGAAATCTGATCGAAACATATAATAAACAATTAATAAATTGTTGTGTCAAATATGTGTGTACGTTGTGTTGTTGTGTATTATTTGTAACGTCCCGTCCTCTTAAAACCGTTAGGTATACTTATCTTATTTATTTATTTATAAACGGGTAAAACTGTAAAAGACCCTGTAAACAATTGTAGGAGAAGTATTGATGTTAATGCATGACAATATTTTAATAACAAACTAACATACGTTCTTATACAGGGTATACCCATTGATAATTAATGATAAATAAATAATAATAGTTTGCACTGACGTCCCTAAGGGCCAGCAGTGGCGTACATACGTTCTCGGAGTAGGGGGGAGGAGGGTTGTGGTCGCAAAAGTACGGCGACGCGAAGGGGTTGAACTCACGAGCAATCGCGTACAATAATTGAGGTCAGCGTAGCGCGCGCATCAGCTGCGAGCAAAACGGGTAGCCGCGCGCGCGCGATGTGAAATGTGACGGTGGCCTGCGGATGACCTAGGTGCTAGGTCCCTTAGAGGTCTCTTCACGGTTTCTCGGCGATGTGCGCTTTTGATTCATAATGTTATATTATCAGAATTATTATTATTATTATTACCATTATGAATATAATATTTTATACCAAATAATACAGTAGAAATCGAATATAACGACAACGGTTTAATGGCATTATAAAGATCCCGGCGATAAAATGTCTATATAACATTGCGCCTGTTCTAATATTTGTTTCAGTTGACAGTTATTATGACGTCTGTAATATTATAATGATTATACTTACCTCTTTATGGCTATATATGTATTACAATCGTCATGACGACTATTTTTGGTTAAATCTTAGTAAAACATTTTATTCTTATAGACTGTTAACATTATATCTATCGAATTGGGATTATAGTGCCACCACGGCGGGCCAACCGGAAGGAAAAATAAAAATATATCGTCTGAAGTTGAATTACGTAGTGTTTGACTGTATAATACGCGTATAATATTGTAGTGTAAATTTAATTTTTAATTTACTTTTCGTCGGATTCAAGTCACGATTTAGTACATAGGTAATAAGTATTATATAACAAGTCTGTATTTATATTATCAAGTTCTTAAATTTTTAACATTTTGATTATAAATTTAGGCTCAGGTTTTGTACCATTAAAAGGTTTTGAAATATGCGCTATAATATGTCCCAAAACATAAAAAAAAAGATCATTTATGCAAAAATATTTAAAAATTTCTTATAAGATATTCATAGATATTATGAAATGTAAACAGTTAACACCACCCGCTCACTGCAGACTGATTACTGATCAGCGTAGTTCGGAACTATCATACTGATTTATTTGAAATATTGAAGGAATGTACTTATTACCATGTAAGTATTATAGGTGGCAGGTACCCTAACAAAAGGATTTTACGAATATAGCATTTTTATGGATCGAAACAGTTTTGGGCTCAAGGACTCTAGGTATGTATACATTATTTCACTTAGAGGTTACCATATAGCTAGTCAGGGTGTTTTAGAATGATTCTACAAAATACGACAACGTTTGTCTTATTCATTATTTTTCAGTTTTTTTTTCGATAAATTATATATTTTATTTTCGAAACCCAAATTCTCAAATTTCAAATTTTGTTCTACTATTAAAAAACATTCAAAATAGCCATTTTGTGACACAGATTTTTAGAAAAATGTTGATGCTTAAGACTTTGATAAAGGTTTATTTTCACCATTTTTTTTAAGTTTGTAAAAAAGTTAATAATACATTGTATCATCATTCATTTAAATAGAACCTTATATAATTTTGATAGAACGTACAATAATTTTAATTATTTAATTACATTTTAAAATAGTTCAAAAAATCATAATAAATAATAACCAAACCTTATTAAGATATTTAAATATAAAAATATGTCTAATATAATCCAGTTTACAAAATAGCTATGTTGATTTTTTTTTTAATAGTAAAATAAAATTTTAGATTTTCAAATTTGTGTTCCATAAGTAAAAACAAAAATGTTAATAAAATTGTATTGTAACGCAGTACTGTAGATGTAGAATATTAAAAAAAAAAAATGGATAGAACAAAAGTTATGACAATTATTGCAGAAATCACCCTAAAATATGCTGTATAATAAGTTTATCGTAGGTAACCTAACCTAAATAACATTTGATACACTTTTGACAAAGTCATACAGGCCTAAAGTCGAGGCTGACCCCGCTAGATAGACGTTTATCAGAATTCTATGATATGATTATACTGGCAAACGCTTTAATCCAAACGCTGCAGACAGAATTAACGACTACACATCGGTTATTATTAATTATTTATTGGTTATTGTGATCACAATTGTTACTGGTCCCTTGAACGTGGTTAGGTCATTGCATAAACGGTATTGCTCTACTGTGGTAAATATTAATATTATGTGTACGTGTAACGCAGTCGATCGCCGTAGTGGCCCGGCGGCGTTGCGCGACAACGATAAGTTCCGCGGCGCCCCGTTACACTATACAATGTACATTGTACACGCACGCACGCACTGAGCACCACAACACAAGCCACCGTGGCCACCCCGGAACGGACGACGCGGTAGTGCTGCATCGCGGCGCACGAGTGCCGGCCGCCCCCGAGTAACGTTGGCGAAACGACATGCGGCGCCCGTGACCGCCCCCGCCGCCGCCGCCGTCGTCGGCTCCGTCCGCCGCGGAACAACGCTAAGACCGCGACGACCGCATGGCGCCCAACAAGAGCAAAAGGCCCATATTCGAACTAGTCGTGAGTACATTGTTATATTATATATTATTACGCTTGTGTTATTTGCACACCATTTTAATGTGTTAATAATATTAATCGTATATTAGACAATTGACTGTTAGGTGCTATATCGATTTTAAGAATTAAAAATCCAAACGTTTTTAAAAAAGATTTTACAGCCGCCTAGATATAGGTACACGTGAAAGTCTACTGATCCAAAACTGAGCCTCTGCTACTATGTATCTACCCTCAAATGCCTGAGACGTAAGCAGGTCTTGATTTCATTTAGACCTATTAATGTTTACTTCACGTAATATTTGTATTATATCTTTAACATATATTTTTATCGTATCCAGAAACTGGTTGTATATCAAACGTAAAAGAAAAATAAATTAAAAACCGTCAATTTTAAAATCGATTTTTAAATTCAATGATATAATATTATGTACTTTTCATTGTTTTTCTTTATTTTTTATCACCGAGTATGTGAATACGTTAATATATAATTCAGGTCTGCATTGGTCCGACGAATCGCTAAATAACCTTGGTGGACTGCAAAAAATGTATTGTAGTCATTAATTATAATAATATATATGTAGTATACTTATAATCATTCACGCAATATACAAATTTCCTAAAGATTTTTTTTTTTTGACTGGTAAAAGTCTAAAAACGCGGTGCACTGGCTCCCTCTTTATTTGTAGGGCTGTATATTTAATAAATACAATGGTTTTTGTCTGTGCTACAATATATATCTATTGTTTTTTAATTAATTTAGTCCTTCCATCATTGACTATTGAGGTGAATTTTTAAATTAAAGAGTTAAAACAATAATTAGTAGTACAATTTTAAAATATTCTGTGATGTAATTCACTTAAAAATATATATACAAGATGGCGTGTAATTAGTATTTGCGCAATAAGTTTTATAAAATATAATGGTGTGCATGTGCGTCCTTTGATTTATGTAGCACCCACGTAAATATATATAATTGTTTTATTTACAAACCAAAATTGTATTTCTATAATTCACGTAATAAACTTAATTTGTTTTGCTTCTGCATTATATAGATAATGGAATTTAGATTTTAGGGTATATGAATGTATAAGTATAAAATAAAATTTTTTTTCTTGTGTAAATCAATTTAAGTAAGGCTATTTGAATCATAAAAATATTCGATGCTATGTCTGAACTCTAGGTTGGATGACTTTGTTAGTTTGCAGTTTTTTGTAGCGACGAATTAATATTATACTTATCTATATCTATATCTATATACTATATTTATGTACATAGGAAATCAGACATTTAATAATTATATAGGTGTTTATTTTTCCATATCACATATAGACTGATATAGTGTTAATACTGCTAATAAGTAACACTATAAACCTATTAATATGTATCAAATTATTATCACTTGTCTGCAATCTCTGCTCATCGCGAAGAGTATGTAAATAAGTCAGTGATCAGTGTACAGATTATTTACTTAGTATTACTACTTATAAACAATAGTCGTATAGTGTAATTACTAATTAGTAATAAGTATATGTGGCATAAATATTGATGGGATGAACGGTGATGTTTTGCTTTTCCAAACAGTTTTCGAGCGAGAAAAAGGGGATCAAAATGTATTCGGCATAGGAGTTAAAAGTTGTTACATTACACACTCATATAAATGAAGCGTACTTAATACTATCCATAAATTATAATAATATATACATATAATATGATAATAGAAAAAATAGTGCCATAGTCCCGTAGAGCCATAGAGGTATAATTACTAAAATGTACTAGTATATAATATAAACGCATAAAGCCATATTGTTGGGTATAAACGCTCTATGATTATACCGCGGTCCGCAATGAAACTGCAGAATAAAATCGTGCGTGCACCCGTAGTTTGTTAATGTTTAATCATCATAAAATGTTAAATAGTTTATTTGCCTTTGTAATTGTTGAGTTAGATTTATTAATAAAAGCAACAAAAAAAATTCGCCATATGAAAAATAAGTCAATAGATTTATAAACTCTTGTTCTCTTCACTGCTGTATCCACTAAATATTATGCCACAATAATATAGGAGAAGCAATAAGTATGCAATGCATTACTAAGAGCCTACTTAGAGGCCCAAAATGGTCAGGGGCTTGGCTACTATTTTCAACTTTTATTCCTCACATATCTACCAACATATCAGTATCAAATTGATAAGTATTCAACTATTGTTTAACCTAACTATGTATTAATTGTATTATTTTATAATCATCAACTGTACAAACGCTAAATAGAAAAAAATATATTGTAACTACTAAGTTTAGTTGACTTTAGTCAGGAAAACTTTATAATAAAAATAAAGAAAAAAAATATTCAACTTTTGATCACTAAATAATTAATAAATTTAATCACTAATTGATACCACTTGGATTTTATTCAAAACAGGGTTATGTATTATAAAATTGTAATTAATGTTCATATTTACCTATTAGGATTTTTTTTTCTTATAATTAGTTTTATACAAAATTTCAATTATTGGAACTACAATTGTGTTTCAATTATTGACACCCACTTTAAGTTTTTATTTAATTTAGTTTGTTTTTGATGATACATATAATTTTATCTGTCATTTACATTATACAAATAATAATATTAAAACTTACCTGTTTTAACTTTAATGTTCATGCTATTTATATAATTTAATAATGAGTTAGTAAGTAATTACCTATGGAGACAATTATCTCTTTTCAAAATTATTATAAAATAATAATAATAATAAATCAAATTAAATTTATTATTTATAAATATAAATTCGTTTTGTTTGTATTATCATTACAGTGAATGGGTAAAAGGTAGCATAATAAAGTACTATGATACAGTACACTTAACTATAAATTTTGAACACGGCCTATATGTCATAAAATTTTCTTGCATCATGTCCCTCGCGTCACTGACTATTCAGTTTAATTCTACATTATGTAAGGTTATATCGTCACTCTAATAATTTATGTGCACGGTCACGTACAGGATATTGGATGTTGACGATTATTTTCCTTTCCCCTAACTAATCGGGTGTCTGTCTCTGTTTACTAAAATTTGAAAAACACCAAATAATAGACAACGTATAAAGCATTTTAGCTCGAGTCCTGAAACCCGAAGTGTATAAAACTTTTCACTGACGATAAAGCGTTGACGGCATTTCTCAATGTCGTTGTGATTGAACACTTGGCAAATGTTGTACGTGTCGTCCGATGGCCATAAATCGTCAGCATTTACCCACTCGTAAATATGTCTCATTGTTTGTCAACCGTTTCGAGTACAAATTTAAGCTCTGCTGCGCCCGCAATGACACGTCACGAATACTTTTGTTGATTTGATGTGTATACATTTGATGACGTATGTTGTTATTTATTATACATATACAAGAAAAATCCGTTTAATATATCATTTGCATTGTGACATTTCAATACATTTACATCTGTCGATTTAATTTATTTACAGACATAAAAATCATTTTATCAGGCCTGTAATTAGTATAAAATATAAGCGTTTAATAAATAATAGTACATATTATATGCATATTAAGAAAGTTATTTCTAAAAAAGGTAGGTATAAATATATACTACAGCTCTTATTTCAATATTTTAAATTTTAAAATACATATAAAACTCATATTTCATAATATATTACACCGCATAATTATAATCAATGATGAATTTGACGCAATATTAGCAGATTATAAGAAATAAGAATATACATTTTAAATTTTTTAAGGAACATACTTTTTCCATCAATTTTAAAATAATTTGTATTTTGTACCCATTCTTAATTTCAAAAAGAAAGTATAATTCAAGTATTTTGCCAAGGAGAAAAATTTGCTGCTTTATATATTATTATTTTTTAATATTTTCATTAACATATTATTATTTGAATCTTATCAGTACTAAAAAAAACTAATAATTAATTATTTTGTAAATAATATCAAAGTACACAAATACAAATATATGTGTTACTTTAAATGTAAATAGATAATATTATTACTTATGATACATTGATACTTAATGACAAACAGCTAAGTTTTATTTTGTAAGGATTTTTAAAACGTATTACTTATATTTTATTCCTCAGGAATTCACAATTAGTTATATATGCACATATTATATAAACAACATGGCTTAAATTTAAAATCGAGTTAAATATAACATCTTATATGTTAATACTAACTACACGCATTAAATAACATAATAACTCCATTTAAAAATTATGACAAATTTACTTTTCAATCGTATATACTCCGTATGTCAAGTTTTGTAATATAGAACGGATTATTGATTTAAAATTTAAATACTGTACCGTCTGTAGACTGTACTTAATACTAATACTAAAACAACAGTAACATAATAATAAAACCTTTGTCAGTTGTCACAACTCACAATGTATTTCTTGTCTCTATATAATATAATAAATGGTTATACAATATTTTTTCAATACACAAAAAAATATGGCTATTTAAAGTTTTTAACTATTGTATTTTACGTTATTGAAAAACAAACATTATGTAAGTACAAGATATATGAGATACCCTAAATAGAACTTATATGAAACTGAAAATACTTTCTAAAATATCCAACAAGAATGGTTTTAGCAATATATATTACGGGTCATTATGTTATGTCCATTAAACCATTAAAATCCAAGTTGGAGTATAAATAGTTTTTCTGAAAAATATTCTGGCATATTACATTGTTGTAAATTTTGGTTTGTATTTAAACAACAGTAATTATATGATATAATAAAGAATACTATAGGTAATTGGATTGCATGGTTTAAATGGTTCGGTAATTTTTCCCTAGTGATCCTTAATTATTTTAATTAAAATAATATAATACATTGCATAAATTAATATGCATTATTATGATATGCCATTAATCTTAAAATTTAATATCCATAAAACACAAATTTGGAGGCTGTAAAATATAAATTAATAAGTTACGAAAAAGCATTGCATGCGAAAAATAAAAAAAAATAATAGATACAATAATTTGTAGTCATACCATCGTATTATTTATGAATTAATACAAAGATTTTATTTATTAATGAAAACCATAATAAATATTAAATATCAGTACAATACTTGGATAAATAATTTCTTATAACAGAATATAGCTAAAAGATAAAAATGATAGTAGAAACGCTAGAAACACTATGTTACTAGTTAGTTGTTACTTGTTAGTATAATTTATAAATTATAAAACATACATTTAATATATTTTTGTGGAATATTAAATACATTTTATTTTCCATAAATACACAGAAAATATTCAGTATACAAAGGAGGTTAAAATATATAAAAATAGTTTATAATTTATATGATGTTATTTCTCAAAACAAAAATAAAAATAATGTAATATGTATATGTAAATAATAGATATCAAAGGAAATATGTTTCAGTATTAAACAATTGACTTCAAAGTTCTGATATATTAAAATTAATAATGTTATTTTAACAATTACTTAGAAGTAATTGTTAAGGAACTAGAGTCCGTGTTACCTACATTAAACTATTTCCCCGTCCCAGGGAAGTATAGAATTTGTTGATATAAAATTATAATTCATTTATTATATTAGAGAATACAGAAATGAGAAAAGTGTTTGCTCAACTTCCATATTTTGGATATTAACTTCAATATAAATAACAGGGATGATAGAGATGTATAAGTCATGAGAATTTATAAATAACAGAAGCCATATTGTTTAAATTTAAATCAATAACCAATACACATACCATATTATAATCTAATACATCAGAATTAAGCATCTATTAAATTTTATACTTTTTACACGGTGATAGCGTTCTTTATTTTTTTTTGTTCAGTGAAGAAAATGGTAAAACGTTCGTAAATAATATTTGCAATTTAGTTTAATTTTACCTCCTTCAAATTTTAACTGTACATACTTGTCCGAATGTAATTATTATTTTATCTTAATATGACCTGCAGAAGAGGGAACAGCAGAAGTTTCCATGGATCTACCACAATATACATATCACTAATCATGATAAGAATACTTACTAATTTTCTCAAGCATCTCCGTTTCAAACAAAGGTTAAATACCTAAACCTGAAGAAAAATGGGACTCTAGAAAGAAATCGCGTTTATACTCCTAGCCATCACTGTTTATAGGCTATGTACTCAATATTTTCTTTAGAAAAAACCCATGAATTGAAAATATTTCAAATAATGAATGTAAAAGTTGTTATTAATGATACAAAATGTTAGATCGATACTAATTTCAATGCTTGTAAGTTACAGACATACAACACACACACACACACACAATTGATTTATTTGTGAGTAAAAGCTATGCTTTTAAATAATCAGCCCTGAAAGGTAAACTCCTTTTTGTTATTTTAAAAGTAACAACTAATCTTTATTGAAAAAGATATGAAACACCGTAATAATAAACATTAAAGCACAACCCATTTTTTATTACTATAGGCTAGGGTTAAGACATACGTAGCTAGAAGTTATAATACACGCCCAATTCCTTTTTGAAATTCGGGATATAAATTATAAAATTTAATTTGCTTAATGGATTAAAATAAAAACCCGATTTTAAATTCATTATGGGTGCATAGATTAAAAATTCTTATTTCCAAACTAATCTAAAAAATTGTATACTAATATATACACATTTCTACTATAATATTTAATATAGTTTGGTGTGTGTTTTGTGTATGCATAGATTCCACATTTGTACCTAGTGAATACTTGTAATAGTTGACGTGCATGACTACAGCCTGCAGCCCTAACATTACATTAAAAGGGCTATTGAGCTTTTTTAACACTTTACTGAAAACGTATAACTTACAATTATATCAATAAAAGCCTATAAAATGTAAAATAGGTTATAATTTTAAGGTCGTATAAATAATTACGATTACGTATTTATTAAATACTAATTGTTTCATTTAGATCAAATGTCACTAATAATTGAAACTAGAAGTTACTTACTGTTTAATGTGATTAAAAATGTCACGGATAAATAATATAGTACCTTTTATTTTTTTCGGATGTACCTATATGTTGTAGTTTATAGTGTGGTGACATATATTATCATTTGAAAAAAGAAATATTGGTAGTCAAAATTATATATGGGTATTTATGTGATTACCAGACATTACTCAAACGATAAACATAATATAGTATTGACGAAAATAGAAGAATCTTAAATATCTATCTTAGAGGTGTAAATTTAATACACATTAATAATTTATGTTAACAATTATTGTTTATTTGTTTGTAAATGTATCTAAAGTAAATGATATTATTATATTTTTATTTTATTTTAAATTCGTAAACCTTAACTCTATGCGCCATCTGTTGGCGTACACATGATGTTAAACTATGTTATGACTTAATATCTAGAGGCACCAGCAGTATTGTACAATTCTTTAAGACTTATAAACTATGAAGTATCTATATTATAATGCTTTAAGATTGGTACTCAATTTGAAAATATAAAATAAAATAGGTTCTCTTAATATTAAAAAAATTTTCTCATTGCCTTAAATTATCCAATTTGTATCGTATAGTGGTGGACTTCCCCTCCCCACCCCCACCAGCAAACAAACCTATTTAACATTTCCCTGGTTTTGAATTTAATTTCTATAACTTAAACCAAAACAATCAAATTATAACAAAAATACCGTAATTTAATTAATTAATAATAGTAGTGTAGTAATTTTTTTGTAAAATTATTTACAAATATGTATGTAAACTAAATATAAATGATGAAAAGATTTAGCAAACATTATGTAACGTCCCTTCTATCTCAATGACAAGTAATTAGTAAAGATACTCTTAAATGTATTAGCGTCGGTCCCAATTTGAGGATTGAAACTAATAGATTCCTAATATTTACTTAAAAACATTTAAGCTCTGTCGACTCATTCTGGATGAAAAAAAAATATATTCAATTTTATCTATATGTTTCTATTATATTTATTAATTATTTAGTGAAAATATTCTGTTTATAGCACAACGAAGGAAAAACTGATATTTATATTACATACAAGCTGAATTACCCGGTTCTGCTCGGGGAAATAATTGTGAGTGTTCTACTCATTTTAGACTTAACTAGCTGCGAAAGCAATGCCTTTTTAAGTTTAATTATCCGGAATAACGGTTAAAATATTTAAATTATTTCTATTGTATTGTATAAAATAAATATTAATTAATACTAATATTTATGATTCACGGCATGGGACTTCTTTAAATTGATTTTGACCAAGCTCGTTAGCGTTCTTTTAACCCTATTTTACCCCAAAACATTTTGGATGGAATTTTTTTTATTATTTATTCAAATTTTCAATTTTTTAGCCGACGTCTACGTTAAATTTCAGCTCAATCCGTCTAATAGTGAACGTTATGTATTATTATAAATTCAAATTTTTAACCCCTATTTCACCCTCCTAGAGGAGTATTTTCGAAAAACCTTTTCTTAGTAAAGTGTGTCATTATAGCCATCTGTAAGCCAAATTTCAGCTCGATTCGTCAAGTGGTTTTAACTGCGAGTCAGTCAGTCACGCTTGCCTTTTATATATAGAGATTAAAGGCCTTGTTTCATTATATTAAATCATTATTTGAATACGTAATTAACCATTTCGATAAATGGTGAATATTTATATCTACTTGTTATTTACGATGTAAATATCAAAAGTTTAAATATTTCAAAGGTTAGTAAAGAAATTATTTGATCTCTACATAGGATTTATACATATTTATTTTATTTAGTCAATATTTACTAAGTATATGTATACAAATTCTGTCGTTATTGTTTAATATATTTAATTAGATACGTAGTATTTGATTTCAATTTCTTAATCAAACGGAAATATCTACATAGAAATATTATTGTATCAATATATCATCCTAATTATAAAAAAAGGTATGACCTTCGTTTTTGATATTACTTAAACAAACTTAATATACATATTATATATTCAAGTATTCACATGTATTGTATAAAATAGTTTTATACAATAAAGTACTTGCTATTTAAATTTGCTGATAGTACATATTTTATTATTTTTTATTATATACATATATATTTACTATAAATAGGCTAATTTTGGTGATTACATTTGAAATAGTTTATTTAATATTAAAATGTTTTTATTAATTATTTATTACATTTATATTTGGATTGTAGAATGTATAGTTGAACAAAATACAATTTAAATTATACGATAAAATAATTTTCATAGTTATAATACAATATTAAATTAAATGTAAACAGAAAAATGAAAAAAAAAATGATACGAAGTATAATTTATTAAAAATAAGAACTAATGAATGTTAAAACACGCATTTTACCGTCATTCTTTCGGTGGTAAGTATAGAAGTTTAAACTTTAAAATATAATTTTAATTTGAAAATATTGGTTAAAATTGTTTGGAATTTCTAGAATGTATTCAAGGACAATTCAATTGCAGGACAATCAGTGATAAGTATACAGTGGCGTATACCTATAGGGGGAGCTAACTGGCTAAGGAGATTCAATACAAGTCATGATATTTCTATGGTACAAATAGAACATTTAAAAACAGTTTTTGAAAAAACATTTTGTATATTATTAATATTAGAGATATAGTCATGTGGACTATGATAATGGCATATAATATGATTTGATCGGTATGAACAATGAAACACAAATGTAGTAACAAATTAACAATTAATATTATTATGAATTATGATGTAACTGTTATCTAGTTCCCAGGGTCCCTCTTACATGATGGCTATTATTTATTTATATCATTCTTAAACCTAATCCAGAACAGAACAATGTGGAGTACTTAAAGTAAATGTTTTAATTCTCTGCAATTAATATTTACAGTAAGACGTTCAAATAACTAAAACCGTATGGTCAAAATTCATAGAAGTCCGAATAGGTGATAACATCGAAATTCCAATTATAAAAAGAAAGTCTTATAAAAAATATTGTTTAACTCTAGAATCTAAAGTATTTTACTTGAATGTTCTATGTATTTTTAACATGCGATTTTGTCGTTTTGACAAAAATCAATATTCAAATACACATCATTTTATTTTTTGAAATTGCTCTTATTCATTATTTAGTAAGAGGTATGTAATATATAAGACTGTATAAGGGAGTTTTTACTACATTTTGAAGATATTATGTAAAATCAAAATTATTTTATATACATTTTACGCAAAGCAGCTAAGAAATCCTGAACACATGCAATTTTCAAACATCTAAATAATTAGTTCAACAATATAAAAAGAGGTATTTAAGTCTGAAGTTAGTGGTTATATTATAAATATTCAATAAAAAAACCTTTATGGTTATTAGTTTTTGAGTTGTGACGAGAAATAAAATCGATCTTGTCAAAAATCGGTGTGCTGTAATGCCTGTAAATGTTGAAACTTTTTTTGTTTTTAGTTTTTCGTCGGTTTTTCTCAATAAATTATTCACAAAACCGATGATAAATTCAATTAATGACTATTATTAAAAACCATGATTATGATGATAGAAGCAATCCTTGTCAAAATGGTGTACACATACATAAAAAAAAAAAATACACATCAACTTCATGGTAAAAGGTAAAACCAACATATTCCTCGTTTCACTCAGAAATCAGAATATAATAAAACAATATTATCATATGATATTTTATCGAAACCAGTTTGTTAGGATGTTAAATTATGATTAACTTTATTTATAGCTTTTTTTCCCATTAAAAAACACTGGATATGCAGTGCCTGATTTAGAACAGGTACCGTCCTAGGCCCTTTTAAATGAGCCGCCCTAACCCCAAGAAAAAAAAAGTGGTATTTATTACTAATAAATTTATTTCATAATAAACAAATATTAAGTCAGTAGTAATTATAAACAAAACAAGTGATTATAAATTCTAATAAACAATAAGATATTTTGAATCTTATATGTTATCTATGACACAGACCATAGAATTAACCAATGTGTCAAATTCATGGATTTATTACCTTTTTAAATATATATATATATATTAAATATTAATCAACATTAATTTACGCAGTTACATAAATGCATAAAATATTTATATGATTCTTTTTTCAATTTCTTATGTAATTTGCAACCCTAGGCCCGGGCTTCACGGGCCTATGCGTACATTTGGCCATTAGATACGCCACTGTATAGTCTGTAAGTATAAGTACCTAATATCAATTCATGAAATATACCTACTTTTAAAGTAAAAGCACATAAGTATACGATGGTCATGAAGTAAATATTATGCATCCTTAGTTTATACTTAAGTTACGATGAGCAATAAATAAAAACTTAAAATATTCACTTTAAGATGAGTTTACACGTTCAGTTTTACTTGTGCAAACTGAATTGCATAAATATAGTTCGTAAATCGAGTACTTTTCGGTTATCCTGGATTTCACTGAAGCCACTTGTGCAAATCAATTCTGTTTTTCAAATATCTGTTAACACGTTCAAATATTTGCGCAAAACAGATTCGTACAAAGCCGGTTTGCGCAAGTAAAATTGATATCCACCTTTAGATTTTGATTGGCATGTTGTTGTTCACCATCAAGTCAATTATAAGGCAATATCAATAACGACCTAAAATTACACGAAAACTCAATGCAAGAACACCATAGACATTGTACAGAACCCATTGGCCATCAGAATTACACAGCAATATTATTGATCCTTAAAAAATGTTATACACACTGCCGGGTGAAGGACCTTGAATACAGGGGTAGATGAACTTTTAATACCAGTGTATCATAATACACGTGTACACAGTACACGAACTTTAAAAACACGTGTAATTAAATGCACGGGTGTTCAAAAATTGTATTTTACACGTGTATAAAAATTAACAATACACGTACTGCTTCTAACCTAGATGTGTCTATCAGACTAAACGAGCTTTGTTTTCGCGAAAATGTTAAATCTATGTGATCATAGATTTAATTTATGATGGTATGATGTGATGGAAAATAACACTATTAAAAGCTTCATAAAATAATTGCGATTATTTTAGTTTATTTTTCTTATTTATTAGATTTAAAATGCGTCAGTATGCTAATATCACATGCTACAAGTATTAGTATTTATATACACTATTTTATTACAAATAAAATACGGTCGAGACTCCTAGGTCAGGCGAGACCGGTAGGTTATACTGTTGGGTTGATCTTTAAAATACTAATGAATGGTGCTGAATTTCACTCGAAAAAATTATTCTAAATGAGGGGTCGGATAGTCGATAATTATAGCTTATATTTCTAAATATGGTTGATATAATAGTAAGACCAAATTTCTTTATAAGGCCGGTTGAACTTTTAATGATCAAACTTTTGCAAAAACAAAAAATATACTTCGAGTATTATGAGTTATCATAAATTATGATATATTAATATATTTATTAAATGTTTTGAGTCACTATAAATAATATTTATTGAATAGGTTGTAACGAACGCCTCCACCAGTTGTAACGAACGATCTCTGTTATTGACACTCTATGTGTGCGTAATTATATATTTAACAAGGTCCTAGGAGATCTGACCTCGGTGTTATGGTACTCTAACTATTACTGACTCGCAAAGGATTTATATTTTACATAATTTACAAACTGATATAGATACGAGTAGGTATATTATAAAGAACCGATTAAATATTATGGACCTGTATGTCGGCCTTTTGAAGTGTTCGTCGTGTAGACGAGGTAGTTCGCCAATCCCGTTCTCAGAACTTCGTTATTGAACACCCATCAACGACTTGCACTCCGTGGACTGCTTGCCTGCTGGTTGTGTCTTCTTCGCTTGTTGAATCCACTCCCTTTCCGAACGTGTACTCTATACTACTGCATGTGTATCCGTGCTCTACTGCATGTGTATTCGTACTGTTTCTTCTCGGTCCGTGCGGCCGCTATCATAGACTCCTTCGTCAGCATACTTCGCGTGTCAGTCCCACTTGCCATTTTACACACTCAACATATTAGCCATATAATATTACTTAAGAAGTGATGTACGATGTCAATTTATGACCATCGTTACAAGGTAATATATATACATATATATATATAATCGAAGTTTCTTCGGATTACCGCATTTATTGTCATCTTATCGACAGAAAAGCTTTTGCGGCTTCGTACAGTTGCAACTTATGACAAAACATAATTTTTTGTGAACTTTGATGAAACACGGATAGTATCTTTAACACACTACTAAAACATACGTTAAAATGTGTTGAAGATAAATCTTCTGTACAAAAGACCGTGAGCACACCATCAAACGACGTCTCTTTCGTCTGTGCAGGATAATATAAGACCTATTGCCAACTTGCACCGTAGACAACGAAAGGCTAACGGTTGTTAGTTGAACTCATCTATTGTCTGTCTCTAAACCTGTAATATCTACCCGGGAAGACTTACACTTTAGAGACTTAGACAAGTAAAGACTAAAAATAATCCATATAAAGTAGGTACCAACTATACATACAATTTCCTATCAGTTTCTATTCTAAATTCCTAACTTCTCATGGTTGTGACGATAGTTGTCCTTCTGGTAAAAATTGTGTATAAACATTATAGACACAAAAAATGAAATCGCACATTATGGTAAAACCAATATATTCCTCGTTTCAATCAGAATCAAAACAAACTAATTCAAAATCCATGGTTAACTTCATTAATTCTAATTTCTAATAAACTTAATCCTTATGCAGGCCCAGTGGTGTATTGTCTTACAGTGCACCGCTCTTTAGTATAGGTTAATCGTTTATAAACCAGTGTTTAAAACGATGATCGTATATAAAAAAAAATAAACATGTTACAAATTATATTCATATATATAGAATATTAGAATGTATTTACATTCAGCATATTAGAATATTACTGCTTTTCAATATTATTTATATTGTTATTTATTTTACTTTCACATATCATTTATATAAATATTAAAAAAAGTTTAGTTTTCTATTTCGTTTTAAAACCAACGGAAATACACGCATACAGTCGTACATCATAAAATAATATCTCAAAGTTCACGGTCTATTGGCGAAAAAGTATAATATGAAACGCGGGCCGATATAACACTGAGTACGAAATATTAAAAAAATAATATAATATATCTAATCAATGATACTACGTAGTAAAAATAATAATAATAATAGTTCGTTGGACGGACGCGGAAGACGTGTGTGTAGTGTGATCTGTATGAGAAGGGGAGTTACGAATCTCGACGCGCGGAGAGAAACCGCGGGAATAACAAAATATTAATAATTATAATTATGTTTTCGGAGGACGCGGAAGAAAAAAATAAACGCAGTAGGTACGTCGTCCGTCGGCGGCTGCGAATAGCGTCTGAAGGAGTTTGACCCCATCGATGAAGGCAGGACTTGGAGAACACACACACACGCACACACACACACGCACGCACACGCACATACACATATGCATACACACGCACACACAAATACGCATGCATACACACGCACACACACACTTACGCACATGTTTTTTAAACGTCAGTAGTATAAGGACGGTATAGTAGTAATAGAATACGCTGTGCAATCGTGGTGTAGCGCGAGAGCGCGCACTCATGGCTGCGATTGAAATACGCGTGCGCACAAGCTCAATTCTGCGGGTTGCGCGAGTACAATAATAACAATCATAACAATAATGCAATAAAATAACGATACATGGTATATTAGTGATCATCGGTTTAAATGGTTTAATCATATCCGTAACTTTGAGCAAACGTGATATAAGTACCTATAATATAAGTAGGTAATATTATTATAACGTTAGATGCAATAGAATGCACCAATCGAGACGAAGCTCGTGAGACAGGTTTAACTTTAAACTTACAAATTCGCGAGGTAAATATAACTTATTTTTGATGAGGGAGGAGGAGGGGGGATATCCATAGAAATATGGATCAACGATCCAATTATCATTTATCAGTAGTATTCTCATATAGACGCAACATTCAGTATATTCCCGGTCTATTTACATTAATATTTATTATCATACCAATGTATAACTATATTATATATTTATATTAGAGTTCTTGTTGATAATTTTCTTGTTTTTACAATTATTGCAATATTATTAATAATAAATTATAATGAACAAAATAAAAAGGTTGGTTATATAAATATTAATCCTATTAGTCCTATTTTAACTACCCCCACAACAATACCAAGTACTACGCTGCGTGTGTGTGTGTAAATATGTGTATGTGCAATAAAATAAACCGTAATTTGGGCACTACAAATAAAAAAAATCGTTGGGTAGCCGCCGAGAAACGCACCGCGCCACCAGCGGCGGCGGCGGCAGCGTACCGCGCACAAGCACCGCAGCACCACGCACGCACACTACCACTTCCGAGATAACACACGACGGCGGCGGCCGCGGCGGACACCGGTCACTCTGCGAGTGTCGGACGTTCATTTGGTCGGATCGGTTTTATCTTTTATTGTATATTAATATATTATTATTTAGTTATTTAAAATTCTGTAATAATTTTTTTAACGCTTAGTGATCCCGAAATTACCGTACGCATTAAATACATACAAATGTATACTATAATATGTTATATTGTTTCACTGCTCTAATTTTCAATGGTTGCAACATGAATTTTTATTTTCCTATTTAAACTTTTGACGAGATAACAATAACGTGTTTATTTTTATACTATAATGTAGTACAAGACACGCGCTCGACGCCCGCTCGTGAATATATAATATTATTCCTTCTTTTTCATTTTTTTTTTCTACGTTCATTTTCGAAACGTTTGGTTAGTGCAATTTAACAAACGCGTTCTGTCCGCACAACGCATCGCACACACTATTAACTGTGTTTGGTTGGTCGGTAAAACGATATATTATTATTAACAATGTGTCGGTACGCGGTTCGATCGCGCGAACAACACCATCACCGATGCCCCTGTGGTGCAGCAATGACAACGCGGTATTATTGTTAGCCCGCCGGTTTCTCGCACACAACACCGCCGTCTCCATCCCCGTGCAACTCGTGTTGGCGCGCGTGCACGCGGCACGTTCTACGCGCGCAATCACGTGCGGCGATCGCGCGCTCGTCGATAATACACACGGACAAGGGGTATTTGCAGTAGAGAGAAAAAACGAAAAATGAACAACTTTATGGATTACTTCGTTACCAAAGAGAACTACACGAACCGCGGCCATTGGGCCCGAGCCAGACACGTTTCCGAGGTAAAAACATTTTCAACTTTTATCGACACGGTTTATTTACCCGTGCGATCCGCTTCGTCAAGTCCAAACAATAATAACAAAATTATTATGTACTCCAAAGGCCCGCGCGCCGTGTTAGCGTTTGTGTTCACGTGTGTGTGTGTGTGTAGTGTGTGTGTGTGTGTGTGTGTGTGTGTGTGTGTGTGTGTGTGCACACGTGTGCGTGTATACATGTGTGTGTGTGTCCGCGCGCGCGCGCTCGTGGGCCATGACTGTTGCGCGTGTGTACTTCGGCGGCGGTGTGCCCGATCCCGTTACCTTGGTTACCGCCGTATACGGAATCGTCATCGTTCTCTTGGCGACGTTGCCGCTCCGTGCGCGTTGAAATCCGAAACCCCCCCTCACCACCACCCCCTCCCCCGGAGCGGTGACGAGCGTCGTCTGAGGTGACTGTTTCTCTGTGCACGCACCCCCCGTCCCTGCCCAGTAGTGGTGCTGTACGTCGGTGTACACGTGTACGATGGTGATGGTGGAGCCGGCGGACGGTGCGTGACGTGCCAGCACAGTCTGCACAGACTATACTGCACGCGTGGACCGCGGTGCTTACGCACTTCGTCCGACTACGGGGGCGTCGTTCAAGAGTTACCATTATACTGCATGTGTTATGTGTATCCTTCCCCTGCGACTTCGTCGACGACGATCCAGCTCTCTCTCTCTCCATGCCATCTGGTTTTGCGAAGAAGAAGAAAATAAAAATAATAATAATCATTAAGATGTTATGTTACACAAAAAACACTGAAGCGCATTAGCGACGTTTTTCCGCGTATTACGCCGCCCTTCCCATCTAAAAAACCGATAGTCAAATAATGCACAAAACTTGACATGTATACCGATACTCTTGACTGTATATACGTATAACGCGAAGTAATCAATGGCTTATTTAAGAGGGCGGACGATGACACCCCTCCACCTTCAACGACCGTAGAATATTTTTTACAAATTTTGTGGTATAAATGTATTTTATGTTTGTTCTGTGATATTGATTTGAAAAGATACACCCTTCGTCCTATGACAACAACACTGATCATGTCACT
The DNA here is from genome assembly GCA_025469195.1 of Chaitophorus viminalis. Classification (NCBI taxonomy): domain Eukaryota; kingdom Metazoa; phylum Arthropoda; class Insecta; order Hemiptera; family Aphididae; genus Chaitophorus; species Chaitophorus viminalis. The sequence goes on from JAIPRK010001042.1 coordinate 20,292, forward strand.
TAAGGGTTATTTTATATTATGAGTGTTGCTTCTTCTTGTGACGTATATTTCATATCACATTACATCTTTCCCATTCCAAGGAAATTGATTTTTACTATCGGAACTGCCCAGGCGTTTAAATAGATGAAAATAATATGTTGCCACTAAAACAAGACGCGTTTCGTCCATAAAGTTTCATAGTGCAGCTCAGATCATTTACCGGCGATATTATGTCCAATGTATATACATTGACCACGCCCACGTTTTTTTTTCAATTTGGCATCCTTCAAGGATTTTTAATCCCGTTACTATATACAGATATACAATATACATCTTATATTATTATGCTGAATTCAATCCGACCTTGGCATGAGACGAATCGCCCAAAAACACAGATCTCATAAATATTGTGTGAACCTATTATTGTCTTGTACAGTTTCCGACTCGTGGATTACATACCTACTTAGCTACACGTATCTAGTCAATTATCACGAAGATTTTTTACTATAAAATGATGTATCATTAATCCTGTTTTGACTCATGGACCGTACACATGTTATATGTATTCACGATATTAGCATTAGAAAAATTTCGAAACGGGTATTATGTATATTGCAATGTATAGGGATTATAAACTCAATGAACTCTGAATTTTACTGATCGATAATACGTCTTACACAAGTCATAAATGATTCATTTTTCAGATGTGTTTTCAAACCACCTAAACATTAAGTTTTTATTCAACTCTTTAGTTGGTTAAACACTGTATTTAGTTGTATTTAAAGTAAATTATTATCACAGATTGACCTATAGTTCGTTGGTGTAATCATGTAATCATTTCTGAAAGTACAAAAGATTTGAGATTTTTAAATTTTAGTAAACACTATTTTTAGTTTTCATATTTTAATTAAAAATATGAACTGTAGTTGAAATAAATTTCTTGAAATATTTATGTAAAATAATTAAAAACAATATCCCAAAATAATCGTCATAAACATAGAGACGTAAGAGTGTAATGTACTAATTTGTATATTTTAAATCGATGTAGATAAATCAATATTAATCAATATGATAGGTACTTAAAAAGAAAGTATACCAAAAGCAAAACCTACCAAAACGGACCCCTACGTAATTTGTATCGAGCAGAATATCTTACTATCTTAATATCTGTCTATCTCGTTATAGTAAATATTGTTTTTTTATATAACCATTAAATATTATTTAAGCATTCATCAATATGTATTTTTTGATTTAATAATTTGTATAAATTGCAAACAAAGTATAATTTAAACGACTATATACATATATACGTATTATTTTTAAAATGTCCATGAAGATAAAACTATACTATAGTTTATTTATGTCTTTTAAGGTTGCCAAAATGTTTTATATTCAACGTTAACTAGGACAACAAATTGTGTCATTCATTTTTTTATCAATCTTAGAAACTGATTAAGAAAATAAATTTGCTTTAAAGATACTCGTAATTTATAAAGGTGTGGAATAATTAATGTCTTTAATTACCTACATTTTATTGAAATTAAAAGTGATTAATGTTTCTAATTTTTAAGAATTAAATTAACATGTACTTACGTGTTACGTGCAGTTCATAGGTCATTATAATTGAATGACTTTGTATTATAATAATTCCTGAATAATTAACCAAGTAATATACTCAGCCGTTAACATTCTCAATGTTTAAGCCTGGTGAATTTATAAAAACTAAACATTTTTTTTTGTTTTCATTGTATACATCAATACTAGTGATACTACCATTGTATACATCGTATATTATGCCTTCTAGTATTAAATTAAATTAAATATTAATTTATGTAAATATAACAATACACATACACGCACATATATATTGTTCAATTTTATTTGACTATATTATGAATTTATAAAAATCACATTATAGTTTTATTATGGGAGTAAAATATATTTTAATATTCCTTGTAAAAACTTCTTATCACACCTTTTGAATGCATGCAAAATGATGATGCAATGATTCATATTTGTAATATACCTAATACAGTTATACCTATTCAATAGGTGTTTGTATAATGCGTCAAACGAAGTTGGGGCTAGAAATATTACGAATACGAACTTTAAAAGGTTATCTCTTACTGACTCCTTTCAACTCAATGTTTTCGTTTTAAGCATTGTGTCATTTATGTGCAATACCTCCTATATAGTCTTATATTTCCGGTGCATTACTATATGTTAACATGATTCCTATACATTTAATAAATAAAACATAAAACCTGTGCTTAAAATGGGTAACATTGAATCCTAAATTTGAAACTTGAAATATTATATGGGTTATTATAAAAGTATAGGTACAGATTAATTCACTTACATTATAATTATATTAATATTATGTATTACTATTGAATTCATTTATTCGTTATTTATTCCGTAAAATAGATATTATAAATATTTGGTGGTATATGCAAGGTTATAATCAAGAAATTTTAAAATTTCACAAGGCTATATAGATATAGATACCTATATGGACATTATCTTTTATCCAGCTTTCAATTTTTTGCATATAACACGGACCATGTCATTGCATAAATATAAATTTAAAAACTAAAATATAACAATTTATTTATTACTATGCTATCAATGAAATGAAGTTGGTGCATAAAAGCCTTGTCGAAAAAATAAAAGTAGAAAAAAATTATTATTTCATTTTAAATTTAGGTGAAGGGATGCCGGCGATTTTTAAGTTTAGTAAATATATCTACAACTTTTTCTATTTTGGTATTGATAATGATTTAAAAAAGTTGAACAAGAAGAGTTAAATATTTTAAATAATTTAAATAAGTTATTGGTTTGTTCTGATAATTTTTTTTTTTTTTATTGGCATCTTCACTATAACCATATGGCCAAAAACATTAAAATCATTACGCTATGTTACTGGAAATATATTATTACCTATGCAATATGGTTTTGTGAAATATTTTAGAGTAGGTAAAAAAAAGTTAATGGGGTAAATAAATACATTTATAAATTATAATAAGTTTAATATTTATCTGTCAATAACATCAAAAACATATTATTTTTTATTTTTTAGTAGGTAGATACAAATATTTTTTTTAAGAAATTTGGAAAGTACTTACTTATTTTAGTAAATCAATTTCATAGTCTCTGCAAAAATATTCCCGATTTTCTTTAATTTAATTTTAATTAAAAATACGAAATATTTTTCTGAGTTTACTGCCTTAAAATGATATATGATATATGTTAAAAAACTGCGGTACTCGTACTGAGAAAAAAAGGACGCCACTCCCGTCAGATTGTCTCCATCTTACAAACGTACGACATGGCAAATTTTCGTTTAGTAATTCAAATATTTTGTTGTAAGTTTTAATATTACAATTAAATAACCTATTATTTAACTTAGAGAGGAGAACATTATCTGTGTTTTGTTTGTCGATTTCGTTCGATATTTTAGTTTTGAAGTGAGCTATGAGTTTTAACTTGTAATTATTCACATACTCATAAATTCATAACTATCTTGGAAATACAAATATTTTAAAAATTGATTATTAAAACACAGATAATTTTTTACCCTAAGTGTTTTTTTAATATATCAGATAACTCAGATTATTAAAACTAATAACTCACCATGATCATTTGAAATACTGAACGAAAAATGTCCGTTTTACGTTTGTATAACGAAGAAGTCTAAGACAACACTTGCGGGCGTGGGGCGTCCTCTTATTAGGTATTATAGTATTATACAACTTATATTCTATAAGTTACAGTATATTCATGTTTCTTGAATATATCTTTAGAAAAAACGTTTGTTTACCTAAATAATTTAATAAACATAGAAAAATTAAATACGTCTCTTACGTTTTGCCACGTAAGAAGTATTAATATAATACGTTTATATTTTTGTCCTGTAAAAACTGTCAATATTAGTACAAGGAAAAATATTTTTGTTGACTTTCATTGGTCTTTTATATTGATTTCTTTTTACCGTTGGCAAGCATATTATATTTTCAAAAAATATATTAAAGATCATGTGTATAAGAAAATGCTTTTTTTTATACTAACTGCATTTTTAAATACTAATTAAATCTTGGCACCTTATCAAATTTGTTAAACTATGGCAAAAAAATATTTATGTATAGTACGGATTATTTCGTTCAATAAAATAAACTATTTTTTATTGTATTAACTATCTAAATTATTTATGTAGGTTAAGTTTATAATTAAATTAAAAAGTATACAAATAGTATCTGTAGTATCTACGTAGTTACAATAAAATAATAATACTCCTTATAAAAATATCAGTGATATGTAATTATTAGGTGTATATTTAGCTATACTTTTAAAATAATGTAGACCGTAGAACGTTTGTTTATATGATATAATAGACTAAAATTATACTCCCCCTGAATGCAATGAAGTGGACTCAAATGGACTCAGATTTTTTTTTTGTTAGCCATTAGTAAAAAACTATGATAGCTCCTGAACTCAGATTATTAGTATTAAACTATTAGAGTGATATAACATATAACTAAATGCTTATAAAATTAAGTATCAAGTTAACATATATTTTTTGAGATTACTCAATAATAATAGGCAACAACTAATATTAGTATTACATGGATATTCAATAGTATAATTTAAATCAACTTAATTGCTACATTCGTGTTTCATATACTAAAACAAAATGATGATCGCTTTTATTCACTTTAATTTCACAAAAAAAAAAAAAAAACATATTTATCACTTTGTACTTATTCTTTTTTCCCTTGGATATCAGGATAAGATATGTAATAAATTAAAGTCTAATTATATTATCAACAGTATATGCCTCGACCTCGACGTCAGTATTACGATATTATATATTCATGTATACATATAATTTACATAGACACTCGTGTTTATATGTAAATAAGTTACAGTTATACAGTATATTGAGAATTAATGATTAAAATTTTTTTCAGATTTTTAGAAAATAATAGCTGCATCTAATTTGAGTACAAACAATATTCAAAAGTAATTCAGGGCTTAGGTTTATGCGTTTAAAATCTTTAAAATATGCATTTACTTATGCAATCAAAAATTTCGAAGTTGCACATTATCGATAAAATATGCAGCAATAAAAATTAAATATTTAGTTAATATTGTTTATAACTTAATAAATTATTAATAAGTAGCAAAGAAAATTAGAAATCGGAAATATTTTTCATGAGTACTTAAATAATTTTTAAAAATAAATTTCCAAAATGTTGAATTCTATTGTGATAGTTTTTTTTAGGTTCTGAACAGAGTGATAAATGCATTGATTTCACAATTATGTGTTTTTATTTGTCTGAAAACACGTTTTGAACAGTAATAGTGCTTGGATATTCTTATTTTGTAACTTTTAAGAAAGGAAAATAATTCTAGTTGGTATTTTGGGAATCAAATGTAAAATATTACAGAAAAACGGCAATTTTTACGTTTTTGACAAAATCGATTTTTTTATTTTGCTTTAACGAAAAACTTTAAATACCAATTTTTATAATAGCGTTGTCTATATATATATAGGTTAAGTTTTTGTTGTGTTTTGACTTTTACATAGTTATATACATTTGAATTTTTTTTTTTTCAAGTATTTTTTTTTAAATAAATGTCATATTTATTTTTATTTTTAGCGCCTTGAGTTCAAATTTTTACAAAATATGTCAAAATTGCGATATTTTTCAATTTATTTTGTAATTGAAAATTCATAATTTTTATGAAAGTCTAAAATTTCTATAGGAAGAAAATGATCTTTTCATGATTATGATTTACTAAATAAAGTACGAAGTACAAAATATGTGTTTACTAAAGCTATATAAATAAAAAGAAAAAAAAGTACAAAATACATTACATTTATCGTACTATAGCTATCCATACTAAATAGTATCTAACCGTTTAATAATCATGGCTATTGATTATTACAGCAAAATCATGATAAAATCAATTTTTAATGAATATAGTATATGAAATAATGAATAAATATCAACAGCATACCATTTAAAAATAATATTTTTATGTTGCATTGGAAATAAAATTATTACATGTATTGTTAATTTTCCTTACAATTGTTTGAAATATTCGAAAAAATAATAAAATATGTAAATGTATAAAGTCCTGAGTCCTGTGTCATAATTATTGATTGATTGTGTCAAAAATGCAATGAGCATTTTTAAAGCTCATGATTTTTCAGTGAATATTTCTTATAATTTTATTTATTTTAAATAAGTAGGTAGGTACTCATTTTATTTACTTCAAACAATGAACTTGAATTTACATATTATAATTATATTGAATATTCCTACTATTAACAGTGATCGTTAGACTACTGTCGTCAATACTATACCGTCAATATGATATAAACTTCAGTCTTCGAATGTAAATCACTATTAACCTGTATAATATTAATTTATTTCAATTGTTCGATATGACAATGAATTAAAATGTACACTTTATAGTTTATAGTTTATAGATTTATTTAATGTCTTAATGTTGGATTGATATCATTCATGGATATGCAATTGGTAAAATGAATCAATAGAATATTTAATTTTTGCTTTCCAATGTGTTAACCATATTAACGTCATCCTCATTATTTTATTTTTGAAAAAAAATACGAGAAAATTTTTATTCTAAAAGATTCAAGAATATTTCGGATATTTTTAATAATAATAGTTAGTATAAATCAATATTTATACATAATTATCAACTGCTAATTACTACTTACACAGCTGTTGGCCATAACTATTATAGATTTATCACATGCATGATGCACGCCCTGTTATTAACTGTAATATTATAATAGTTGAGTAGTTTATCTGTTATCAATAGTGAGGTGTAGCCACTAACCATTTAGCACTAACATAAGACATTTAACAATAAAATATAATATATACTCGAATACTTTATATGCCAACTTATTATTCAACATTAAATCTAGATAAGGTTTTGTTTATAATATTTATCGAAAATAAAAATTTTACAATAACTATCCTGTGTATTATTCAGAAATTCTTAATACAATTTTATAAAAGAGTAATTATTATTTTAAATATTTATGTAATACATTTTTATAATTTAATAAAACAATTCCATTATATTATACTTTTATTCATTTTTAAATCCAGATAACGGGTTACTCGTCCAAAGTCTAAATAAAAGAAACACTGATTATTACATATTAATAATTACTGTTCATTTTGACGTTTAAATGGGTTCATTTATATTTTATAAGGTCAGTGGTGAAATCAATGAATGGTACCTTTTACAGATGTACTTTATTCTAATGAAATTTTAATAATTATGATGTTCATTACTGTTATTAAATTACTTATTTCGACATACCTAACTATCGTTTAAGTAAGTATATGGCAACAATGTGAAGGTTATTATAAAAGAGTTAATTCAAATAAATAAACAACAATTAGCAATTATTATGCTAGTTCTTTAAAAAAATATATTAGTCATTTAAATTTTGTTATTCAATTTCAAATAAATGATTTTGAATTTAAACACCTCAGTTTCTTAGTATATTAATTTACACTTATTGTATGCCCAAAAATAAAATTTGTTATTTGATCAACTTTTATAAGAATAAATTGTAATCGTAATCATCCAATAATATATCAATAAAATTAATTTTTACAGATAAAAAAATATTACGGTAATTGAATAAATACTTTATACATTTCATGTTTTTATTCATGTATATTTTCTTTGTGAAGTCGCCATAAAAAATTATTAGACATCTAATAATATGAATAAAATTGATCTGATTCAACCAAAGTAAATTTAATTTGTCAATTTTTTTCTATTTCTATTTGAATTGCTAATAATCTGAATAATTATTTATATTAAAATGTTATAACAAAATTCAAACTTAATAATTAATAATTGATGTTATTCTACAAGTCACATTGAAGTGTTATTAAATTTACAATAAATCCTGCAGACGAAAATTAAAGACGACAATAGTACACGACCTCGAGTTTAGCTCAAATTGTATACTGCATACACATAATTCGTGTTATCCCCCCTTATACGCACACTAATACTCATACTCAACTAGTATTTGTATTGCGTATATTATCATTTTCTAGGGTTTCTATTCTAGGGTACCATCTGGCAATATTATTGATATAAAATATTTTTATTATAATTATATTTTTGACAGTTGTCAATAATGTTATTAGAGGATTAATTATTTATTTAAGTTATTTTAAGAATGAAGAAAGTTGATTCTTAACTTATTAATATTCATCTAATGAAATTAGATTAATTAGTTACATAAATGTCTGGTGGTATACTGTGATATAATTTATATTGAAAAGCAGCATTTTTTTTAGAGTGTGCATTAGCTGAGCGATGTCAAGGAAGATTTGGGAAACGTTAAGAATCTTATGTATTAAGAGGAGCTAGGGTTAGGTTATAGGTATAGTTTGGTATAGTTTGGTGGTTCCAACCTGATTAAAATTATTAATGTGGTTTTAACATTATTTTTATGAACAGTATTTGTGCAATTTATATTTTTGCTGCCATACATTTCTTGTGGGACTTTATGGACTGTGCATAATGCATCCTCTGCAATTTTCAGGTTGAGCCTCCATATTTTACTTAAATCAGTAAAATTGTCATGTAAGACCTAAAATGTTTCATTTTTAAATATTTAGCTATTCATAATTTTGGATTTTTACAATTTAAGATAAATGTAAGTATCTTTTACATTGCGTGAGATGACTAGTGCGTCTCGATTCTTGATATTGGTATTTTACTATGTATAAGTATTTAGTATGCTACTAATTACTTTAGTCTGTAATTATTAATTACTGTTAAGTGATAAATTTATATACTGATTAAGGGGTAATATTCTTTAGATGTCTTTCAGATTTTATTCAAACAGAATAATACACCTTACTTATTACTATGTATTTATACTTTGTTCTCAAAATATCACATTTGAGATAGATATTTTTCTGCGTATATATCTTACAACACTTTCTTATGAAAAAAGCTTGCCACTAAGACACTCATTCGTTGTATGTTTGTTTATGCTAAGTCAACAAGTTCGATTTCGTTAACACGGATGACTTCACTATGCGTTGAATATACTATAGTCAATCATTAATCAATATGCTATTAAGTCATGTAATTATAAAATACAGTTGCTGATTATTCCATAATATGGATGATTATATTATGATGACCATTACAGGAAATTTTTTTTATGATTTTTAGAAGATAGAAATTTGGTGGTCATGATTTTCAACGGTCAGCATTTTCCGGGTTATACCCAACAAGTTGTATTTTTTCTACTTCATGTTCTTCGCTAAAAAATTGTATTTCATAGTATTACAATGTTGATCCACAATTTAATTTTATTAAACATACATATTCTTTATCAGAATCTTCTACAGTTTTGAGTACAAAAATATCTAGAACATTGATAAGGTTATTTTACATGTACATAGGTATGTATATTAAAATAAACAACAAGAATAATAAGCAAATATGAGAACGTAATCATAATATAACATGCCAATCTCTCGAAGAGGGTGTCCAATGTAACCTCTTTACGTATTCAAACTCTAACGCTTTATTATTTCCGGAAGTTATAACTTCAAATTTATAACTGAATTTCTTGTGTATACTGACGTGTATACTGACTATGCTGTAAAGCGTAAATCATAATTGATGCTTTTGCTCTTTTCAGTATTAATTTGGTAGTTATTATATTTATTACTTATAAGTTGTAATTAATTTTGATATTCTTATTATGTAAGACGTATTATAAGATTTAGAAATGTTATTGAAGTAAGTAGTTCTTGAAAATTTTAGTTTGATAAAATATATTTAATTTATAATTTGTTTATGAAAAAAATTCGGGTTTTATTTCAAAATAACTAAATGCCATTACTTAATTAAGTATTCATTATATACCTACTATTCTATACAACTGTCTATCATAAATTAATTTTAGTCACGCATATGAATTTATAAAATAAATTATAGTCATTATTGTATAAAAACATTAAAAACCTTTAACGTTATATTTTATATTAACTCAAGTTTCATAAATTTTTAAAGATCATTTATAATACAAATAAATTGTTAAACATAAAGAATTCAAAAATAATAATATAAACTTTCAAGTTTTATTATTACTCTGTATAATTTATGAAAACTATAAATTATATACATAAATACAATTCTTCGAATATTATTATTTATTAATATACATTGTTAAAAGCTAAGTGTGAGATGAAATGCTTAGTGAAATTCAAATATCTTATAATATATTAATACCCCATAATAAAATTAAAGATAGGTACATAATACACATTTAAAATTAAAACTCTAAAAAAAATATTGAGTAGTTTAATAAATTGTTTGCCTTCGTCTACACCGAAGGTTAAATAATTTAATACTCTAAATACTTTTTCCTCTAAGAATAAATGATGGAAGGATTTAAAATAAATACCATAGTATTAAATATGATTTTGATTTCTAATGAAACTGAAATTTTTTCGACTATCCTCTTATATTTATTTTATAAATTAAAGAATCAGCTCATTAGTAATCAATGATTTCATAAATTTAATTATGGTATTTTTATAGTTACAAAGTTATAAGTGTTTTTATACTTTATATACGAGATTGATGATCTTCAGAAATCTGATGTCTATGGGTCCATGGGGGGGAGGTTATTGAGCATGTGCGAAACATGAAGTGAATATCGATTACCTAACAGCAAATTTTAAACATTTTAGCAATATGTATAGTTAATTTATCAATTTAATTGCTAAGTGGTTTAGTAGTTTAATCGGTCATGTCTTTCCTTAAATGGATGTGTTAGGTAATTTAAAGTAAGGTATGCTTATAATATATTTTGCTTTTTTCAAGTCTAGCGATGGAACTATCAATTTTTTGTATCATTTCGTAGCATTTTTACAGCAACTTTTCTGAAAGGAAAGTGAATATAGATGGTAATTGGGCAAGTCAAAAATCCTAAAAAAAATTACGAAAAAACGGGAAATTTTACGCAAATTCACGTTTTGACAAAATACATTTTTTAAAATGCTCTAACTCAAAAAAGAAAAATCGCAGAAACTTGAAATTTTACCAGCTGTTAAGATTAGTATTTCCTTTATGTCATATATTTTTAAAAATATTTTAATGATTTTTAAGCTACTTATAGACATTTGAAATATTCGATTTTTTTAAATTTTTTTTTATAATCGTTGATAAATTTTACTTATACAAAATATTTGAAAATTTAACAGAAGATTCCACAGAAGTAGCTCTTATTATCATTCAAAAATTATTAAAACCCTTAAGTAAAATTTTTTTTATAAGCGTTCGAACAGCGAATATTGACATAAATTACATGTAAAATATAATGTATAATATTCTAGACTGACAAATGATATCGGTTTTTGAAATTTGCTTTAACTCAAAAACCAAATATGGCAAACACTTGAAATTTTTACCAAATTTTTATATTGGCTTTTTCTATACATAGTTAAGTTTTCAAAGTATTTTAACTTACATTGACTTATTTATAGACATTATATATAATAACATATTTTTGATTTTTGTAAGTTTTTTTTTTTTGAAATATCTATAAATTTTATTTGGTTGTCCGAAAACTCTTAAAAATTTAATACAATATTTATTATAAGTTATACTTATCGTAACTAAAAAATATCGGAGATTGTTTTACTCAATTTTTTTTTTTATAAGCATAAATTTCAAATTTGTATAAAATATGTTAGAATTGTGATGATTTGCAAGTTATTTTGTAGTTGAAAATTCATAAAAAATTTTCAGTTTATACCTAAGGATTAAAATTTTAACACTGGATTATCCATAAATTACTCTTCAAAAAGCTATAAAACAATTTTTACTGGACTTTAAGAAAAACAATTTATGACCTTTTGAAATTTAAATTTTTACGAAATTGCATACTATTGCATTATATTTCAATTTAAATATAAAATATTATATTATTATATATCCATTTTAGACCAACATATCATCTCCGTTCAGAATCATTATTCATATACAATGATACCTATCACTGCATTCAAATTTAACAAATCCATTGTAATGATCTATCCTATAAACGAGGTGTACTCCACGACTCTACCCCCAACTGTACAACAGAGCGAGGCCCATCCGGTTCTTTTTTTAAAATAATTTTCGAATTTATTGTTAACAACTTGACATGATCGCTAACGGTTGATGTTGTTTGACGGATAGATATAGATTTTAATGAAATAGTTAAATGTTGAATGATGGCGAATAAACTTGTGTAGGTATATTTAACTTACAATAAAACGTGTGTAAATGACAAAACAAATTTTTGGTTAATTCCAGTATCATTGGTCGGTTGTGAACTAGGTTTTTATGGGAAAAAAATTAAAAGTGTCTATGATCCCTATACTCAACTATTCATTGTATTATTTTAAACATTCCATGCACCTATCCATACAATTATTATTTACATAGTTATATAGGTAAATAAAAGATATAAATCAACAAAGTTACTGCGTCCCATCCTGTATAAGCTAAGGCCAACAAGACGTAATATTTGGTAATTTTCTACGTGGTTTATTTTAATCCAACAGTTAAACGTTCTAGTGACATTGTGGGAGGACTGTTAAAGGGGACGCTTTTCGAATCGCTATTTGAGAAGGATTGAATCACCTCACCCCTCTCAATTTCAAGCCTGCTTGCGAGTTGATTGTCCACGGGCAGTGGTTGGTACACAGCAGAATGTCCTAGTTTTTTCAGCATGATTGGACCCCGACCCGTTTTCATGATCGTACTTTGTAGGTACTTGGGATTACGATTATGCATTCGGCTTTACCTCCGAATCATAAAATTTAATTTGACTAATAATGATGTAATATTAATTATTATATTTTAATCTATGGTTTTGATAATTTTTCCACCCTCTTTTTATCGTGAAAATAAAACTAATCATTCATTATCGCTATAATATTATTAAATGACTGGTGTCTAGTATGTATATTGTATACTATTTAAATAATATAATGAGCATCAACTTTAATCATTTTTACACATCATCTGGCTATGCATTCTTAAAACAATACCAAGGAAATCATTTAGTGGATGCCATCTATTAGATGTAATGCTTCGAATGCGTGGTACACCTTCTAGAGTGCAGCACATATTTGAAACATCTCATTTCATAAAGTCGTATTGCTGAAATTATTGCAAAATGATTGTTGTATCGCTCTATTTATGATAATGTTTTTTTTTTTTTTACAAAGATTTCATGTAAAATGATTGTTCTGTTTTTTCCATTTGTAAACTTACTATAACATTATTACCTATATTATATCCACTAGTTTCACTGGCATAATTTCTCCGATAAATTAACTAAGTACATGTCATTGCGACCGCGAAGATGTATTGGTTCGGATTAAATGGTGAGGTCGACAGTCTTTGTAATAAAAAAAAAATGAACTTCATGGTCACCATTCCATGGCCATTGGGCATTGGCCACAACTGGTCACAATATAAAACTATGTAATGCTTCTAAAACCACTAATAATATTTAAACAGTTTTTTATTATTTTGTCTATTACCAACTCCTTTTGATTGTAGTTAATAATTTTTGTTTGAATCTTCACAATCAAGGTGCCGATATTTTACAACACGGTGTCACATAAAATAAGATTATAACATTTTTAAATAATAATTTTTTGCTATTATTAATACTAGATATTAATTAGTACTCACTTAAACTTAAAGAACTTAAATTAAAATATATGAAATGTTTTTAATAGTTTAAATATCTAGCTGTATAAATAAACCTTAAATATGTAATCCATTATGATAATCAGTTATCATTATTTACAGCTGTGTTTATTTATTTGTAAATGTATAGTTATTGAACTTAGTATAGTTTGTTTTTTAAACGGAAGTATTCAAAATAAATTTTTATTTTTTATTTGTTGTTTATTTAACATTTGTAAAGGTGTGCATTTTACAATACTTCAGTGAAATTAAAAATTAATAGACAGGATAAGTTATTGTTCAATATTTGTTAGGAACTTTGTTTTGTCATGACATTTCATTTCTGAGGTAGGCTTTTATTTAAAAAAAAAAACCAATTTGTAATAATTTCTTATTGACATTTCCATTGAAATTTCGCAAATAATCATTCTTAGAAATATGAGTACTGTAAATACATTGATAGGCAAACATTTATTAAATTATTTAATCAGTTTAATACTTCAAGTGAAGTATTTTTTATAATTTATAATCAATAATTTTTATTTGGAGTATAACACACATTGTGTACATACGCACTGATAAATGTATAGTATCCATTTTCTGTGTATCAGGAGTAATACTGTAGTAGTTAGTAAATTCGAATGAACTATAATATGATGATAAATACTTAATAACGTTTTGAACATTTTTCTTTTTATTATTAAAACGTACTTTAAATTATTTAAATTAATCATTAATATCGATGTTTAAAGGTATTATCTATATATATATATCTTTTGCACGTATCTACTCGATTAAAAAATTAATTGAGTAGATACTTAATACTATTTTTTACATAAGTACATAATTTTAACATATTGCATTTTAACTTATTAAGAACATATACAATTTTATCAAACATTGTAAGTAGGACGATCTGTTTCTACTTTCTAGTCAAACTGATGAAAATAATTGTAATAATTTTCTGTTCATTTTGGTTACCAATCGTTTACCAACCTTTTCTTAATCATTTATTTTTAAGGACTTGTATAAGAGTTTCTACACATTTTCTATAATTAAAAATGTAAATGTATGTTAACCGAATGATCGTGTATTAATATTTGTGGCACTGAATCAGTCTCATTTTTACATAGAGACCTTTAGAGGCGTTTTGTAGTATATAATAGCAAGTAGGTTAATTACTTGTATAAATTGCATGACCGCAATTTTCTACATGTCTGTTATGAATACGAGTATAGCTCGAATATAGCATACGAAACAATTTAATCTTTCATTAAATGTAAATGTTTTTTAAACTGCATATTTAAATTGTAATAGGTGCTGTTTTATAAATTATAATAATATATAAGTATAGGCGCCCACATCATAATTATTTCAAAACATATAGTACTACGTTTGCAGTATAGTTACTA
This sequence comes from Chaitophorus viminalis, assembly GCA_025469195.1. Taxonomy (NCBI): domain Eukaryota; kingdom Metazoa; phylum Arthropoda; class Insecta; order Hemiptera; family Aphididae; genus Chaitophorus; species Chaitophorus viminalis. The sequence goes on from JAIPRK010001042.1 coordinate 35,471, forward strand.
ATAATACATATGTGATTTAAAAATCCTAACAGGAATACTCAATTGTGAAAAATATTATATTCCTCTCATTGTTTTTATTGTAAACAATAATACTATGTAAAATTAATATGATTTTACTACTTACCTAAATTATACCCACTGTTATGTAAATAATTATCAATAATCATATAGCTATAAGCTAAGCCGTTTGATTTTCAATAATTACACCTAATTAAATTATGATTAGTATTATTTAATTTATTAATTATTTCATTATTTGTTCAATTTGTCAACTTCGACTACAAGACTTGAACAAATTATCAATTCAAAATACAATAAATTGAAATGTATGCCAATTATTATTGATTCATGATTGTTCATGATGTTATGATGACTGACGTACCTATGTTGACCTTGATCTTTGTTTAGTTATTAAAATCATGCAACTGTTAGTCTTAGTATGTAAATATTATATAATTAAATAATTGTAATGCAATGTTTTGTAATGGATATGACAAAATGAAAATAAATTTGTATTTCATGTCTTATTTAAATTATTTCACATCATATATTCATGAGTGATCCAATTATAAGCTATGGTCTTATTTTGTTATCAAAATTCTGGGATAATTTCTTAAATTATTATTGATGATTTTATTTTTATTACGATTTATGAAATTATGAATAACACACCACACATTATAATTTTAACAACCCATTTTAAAGTATTACTATACCTGTAATACCTACCCATATCAAATATATTATTATTTATTAATATTTAATATCTGCGCTCTCATGGCTGTGAAAATAATATTATGTAAATGAGTACGTGTTTATTCATAAAAGTCGAAAATAACATGGTCGCTTCATAAAAGTTGTAGATTATAATCCTGCTTTTAAATATATATTATAAAATAATCATGGATAGATACAGGTACTTTAATTTTGGATCCCTACGTTAGATCATCAGGACATTTTTTGTTTCTTAAACTTAGTAATTAGTATGTATATTGGGAATACTATAATTATCAGTTTTTAATCATACACAATAATTACGTATCATACTACAAAATAAACGTATTATAAAACCAAAACATATAAACACATTTCAGGTATGGAATATACTTACTCTTCCTAGTAATAATAGTATTAAGTTTTCACTTAAATAGCATATTATATTTTTAAATATGTTTATCAGATACAGTATTGCAAAATACTTCAAATATCATATTTATTATGACTTTTTTTCTTTTTTCTTTTCTTGATATTAATACTTTATTCAAACAAATAATGTATATAGCTAACTGGTTATTGTATTGTATTTTAATAATGTTTTATTTTTCATGTCACAAGTAGGTACCATTACGTATTACTATAACTCTTTACAAGATCTTCGTTTTTTACTTCCAATCATTGCCGTTTGAAAACGTGAATTCAATATTTCAATATACTTACTACTAAACGAGTATAAATAAAATATATGTATGTTATTATGTATATATATTAATGTTTTAAGCCTATTCACCTGTAAGGTTATTGTATGGTACATTGACCTTCATATTTGATTGATGTGCCATGTGCGGTAAGAGTTAAAAATTTAAACAATATTTTCATATACATTTTACGTTACAGATTTAGGTACAACGGTTGTTGTCACAAATGATATTAATTTGTTCAAATATAATCTTCGTTCGTATTTATTTTCATCATTAATTACATTGTTTTACATATTTATTTAATGCGTATTATGTAAATCCAAATACATCATAGTATCATACACGTATTGAATTTTTGTTATATATATATATATATTATTTGACATATAATAATATATTTAATTAGTACAATAAATTATTATAAATCTATAAACTATGTAGCCTATTTAGAGTTTTTTAAGATATAGAAATAATTATATATCTGTTATAAGGAAAAATTAGTATTACAGAATAATTCAATTAGAACAATTATTACGATTAATTGTAATGCAAATGTATCATATTTATTATCTATATACTCTGTACATTTTCGGGATACAATAGACCAAGAAATATTATGGCTTAACATAGATTATTGTTTATTACATTTAAAATTTGAATTTAAAATTTATTTTTGTGAATAATAAATATAAATATATTATATCAACAGTTCTTAACCTGTGGTCCACTGGCCCCTGGGGGGTCTGCGGTAGTCTTAAAGCTTTATGTCTTCCCACGTCGCCGAAACCCAATTTGCCGACACCCCAGTTCGCCGACTTTCTATTCGCCGACACCTCAGTTCGCCGACTGATTTTTACATGTTCCCAATTTGCCGATTCCCAATTCGCCGAATATAAATATTATATAAAAAAAATAAACATTATATTATACTAACCTATATAATAAAAGTAAATAATATAATAATAAAAATATATAAACAAAAATTATTGTATGTGTATATAATATTTTATTATATCTATATGTAGTCCAATAATGAAATTTCTTTTGATTGCAATCTAAAATAAAATACAAAATAACTTATTAACAATCCTACGTGTAAAAATTAATCATTTTATAATAATCACCTCTCCTTTGCATTTGTTAATCTTTCTTCAAGTTTCCGTAATATTAATTCAATATCCATATCAATGGTACCTTTTTAAGCGTACGATTGCACGCGCTATATTATTTTAATTATTAATTTGTACTTAAACATTACTAAATTTGTACTTACTTTCAATTTATTTCGAAAGCTACGATTAGCCACATCAACTCCGTGTGTTGGGTGATTGTGAGGCTTTGATAATATTACGTCAGTTTTATTTTTCAAAATAGCACGACCGCCGCAATTTGTATGCATTTATAATATTCGGTTTTGTCCCGTATTCTATCCACTGGATGAATAAAATTATTGACTACTAATAAATCATGATTTTTTTCTGATTTTATTATAAACTATTCCATTTTAATTTTTAAATGGCACTTTCAACGGTTATTAAATTTCGAACTTTACAGTACACACGGCTGGAACGAACTAAATTTACCAATCTGTACTCCCTCTGGATTTTATAAGTGGGACATCATTTAATCATTGAACTTATCGACAACATACTATGTTATTGCTGTCATAAAATCCGTTTTTGATAAAAATTATTGTCACCTGTCGGCGACTCGGGAAAATTGAAACTATATTTATAATTTGTCGGCAAACTAGACTGTCGGCGAAATGGGAATGTTTTCAAAATATTTTAAAACTGATATATTTGTCGGCGAACTGAGTTATCGGCAAATTGGGATTCGGCAAAGTGGGTATGAACCTAAAGCTTTCCGGTATTGAGTCCTTTGTTTCATAACTTGTGTCTCAAATGCAACATCAATCATGGCATTAAGTAAATAAGAATAATTATAAATGTGCATGTTTTTTACATCTATTTGTATGTAATTTGTAATTTAAAATAATTATTATAATCTTGATTATGTTAACATGAGAAGTTTAAAAAGGTATTCGAAAAAAATTGGTTAGGGGGTCTGCGATTTCTAAAAGTCTTTCCTCGGGGGTTCGTGATCTACAAAAGGTTAAGAACCGCTGTATTATATAATACATCTAAAAAAACTTATAATTTGCGTTGGTGTGAATATTTTTCATACATAGAAAAAAATACAGCTATTGGAACAAACAGTAGGAACAAATAATAATTATTATACATGTTGATGTTATTTAAATAACATCAACAGACAAGGACAACGTGTATATAATTTTAAAATAAGTTATTATTATGTTAATATTATTGTTTATATTCCACAATAATTAATCACTTACATGAATAATACAAGTATATACAATACTTAAATAATTTAAAAGATCTTTTATTATTCTTTTCATTAACTATTTTCAAAAATACAAAAACGTATTAAAATAAAAACACTGTCAGCCAAAAGCATTACATATGTTTCAGATACGGCATCTGTCAGTGTGTAGTTTTCGAAAAATAATACTTTTTTAACATTTGTTGGTATTAAAATTCACATTTGTCATTATACCTTACATTAATATTAAAAAACTAAATATTTCATGAGCCAATAAATAGTAGATATACTTGACAAGTATTGATAGTGTAACCATACATTTGTTGTTGATATTATAAAAATGTTCTCCCTAATTCTAATGAAAAGACCCTTTGTAATTATAAATATTAAAAATTATTGATTACTATTAAATATTATACAATATATAGATACAGAATAAACATGTTTTTACTTTATACGTAAGTACTTTATGGTATGCAAAATATACAATGTTATTCAAGATGAAACTGTGAAAGTATAAATAATGTAATGACTTATGAGGTATTTACTTATTTTACTTTTAAATAATAATTAGTCTTTCGTATTTTTAATCGTGTAATTTGAAGTTTCTGAATAACTATACTAAGTAAATTCTAACTTATCTTTATGTTTGTAAAATTTTTCATGTTCATGTGAAAAACAATAATAACTATACTATGGAAAATTATCTTAGATTTAAAAACGCTTTTCTTGTTTATCCACTACATAAAATGATTACATATTTCAACTTTATGACTATCTATTTAGTAAATATCTATAAATTTAATTAAATTTAATACGGAAATCTGTATTTTTTTACCCGCACATCCGTTATTTATAGTCATAGGGACTTTGCCTTTACTTCACCAGATCACACCTATTTACTTAAATTATTGATGTTATATTCCATTAAATAAAATAAATAATGATAAAAATTAAGTATTGAATTATTCTTAATTTTAGTATTATAATAATCTGTTATTTGGTTTTACTGCGATTCTATTTAAAAATTTAAAGTATTTGACATTTCTTATCCTTGAATATAATATGTATTAGGAAATAAGCACACGTAATTTGTAGATAAATATTAAAATTTAAAGAATGAAATTGGAGGCAAATTCAGAAATTTTAAATATTTAATAACAAACACTGTAGATGTAAGACGCATTAAATTGGACAGTTGTTCAATCAACACAAAGTAAATAATTTGAATGCTACTTCTTTGCGTTTATTTAAATGTTGATAGCACATTATTGACTTTTTAACTATAAGCATTTAATACATCTATTCAATAATACATATTACATATGTTACAAATTGCAATAGGTTCAGATTACAACATTTTTAATAAGCATTTCCGACATAAAAAATGAAAATATATCAATAACAAGTTATAAATTAATTTTTAGATAATTCATTTTCAATAATCAATTACTTTTATAAAAACTAGTTTATTTCATAAAATGATTGATTTAAAAGTCGTACCTAATTTTCAAAATAATATTCAGGATACTAGAGAAAGATTAAGAGTTTCAACAATTATTTTTATCTGTTATAACATTATGTGAAAAATTATATATTTTGTTAGTTTGGCATGTAAATGTCAATTAGATGATTCAAAATATTTTTTGAGAGTCTCAGTACTCATACCTTTTAATTTTTATAGATAATTTTCTAGACCAATTGAGCAATAGATTTATTTCGCACAGGATTGTTTTAAATAATTCTGATTGTATTTTACCTAAGATAAAAATGAAAGTATCTGAAAAAATAAAAGGTAAATTCAAACAATTGGTAGAAACATATCAAGATATAATTGGATAAATGTACCGATTCAAATTTAAGTGATTGTATATTAAACGGAGAATTAGATTTGTGGTACACTAAATATTCAACTTTAATATATTCCAAACTCAAGAACAAAAATGCTATTGAAGTATACTTCCAAACCTGTCCAAATGTTTATCTGATAATATCTAAATTTTTTAAAATATTCATAACACTTCCAGTGGCTATTGTCACGGGAGAACGATCGTTTTCAACACTTCGTCGTTTGAAAACTTATTTGAGAAATTATTCTAGACAAATACGTTTAAATGGTTCAGCCTTACTATATATTCATCGTAATATTTACGTAAATACTAATGATATTATAGATAAACTTGCTAAAAAAAATAGTTTTTACAAAAAGATAAATATTTACATATTTCAACTTTTATAATCAGCGTTATAAAATGATAATAAAATATTTAATTGATTACAATAAAACACACAAATCTCAAAACAATTTAATATGGTACATTTTAACCTCCCCCCCCCAAAAAAATAATAATTTTGGACACGTCATTGTTACATATAATATATATATATATATGTGTGTGTGTGTGGCTATATGGCTACATAATAAATAATTATAATAAATATACTTTATTGCATACATAGGCGTGCGCAGGGGGTATGCAGGGTATGCACCTGCATACCCTGAAGCTCTTTGAGGAGCAAAAATCGTTTTTGGAAAAAAAAACTTTTGTGCTTAAGAAAAATAATTACTAATTATAGTGCGGCCCAGGAGTGTACATATTATGTTGAAACTCGAAACTCGGCTATTAACTTAAATCTCGACGATATAATTGATCATTTCAAAAATTTTACACAATGCAGAATGGTGTTATAATAAAATTAATTATTTATTAATATGATAATGTTTTTTTTTTGTTTGATTTTTATTGTACAAGTTGTATGGCATAAGACATAACTATTTTAAGTTTTATCACTTTTATTTTTATTTTTATTTGAGTTTTAAGTAAATTGTTTTGAATTAAACAGTAAAACATTTGAATATTTATGTATTGTGTATATATTTTATCAGAATTTTACATTCTTAAAATAACTTTCAGGGGGTGCCTGTGGTAATCCAGTGCTTAATTTAGGGGAGAGGCAAAAGTACAAAATTGGCTAAACACAGTGTAAACACTGTAAACAGGGGGAAACTAAGGCGATTGGGGGGGGGAGAATGCTCCTTTTGCCCCCCCTCCTGGATCCGCCACTGCTTCTGCATACCCTGAACAAGAGAGCTGCGCACGCTTATGATTGCATAGTATAATAGATGTTTCTATATAAATATTCATATTTTTCAGACCTCACAAATTATACAATATATTGTAAAACAAAAACTACATTCATATAGCAATTTTACATAACGGATACATCATGTATATATAAATCGTTTCCAAAAAAAACTATTGCTATAGGATCAATTAAGGTTTTTCTGGTTATACAATATTCATTATAGATATCTTATGAAAGAAGTAATATTTAACCTTATAAATTATGTTTTAATAAAACAGTATCGTTTTATTTTTTTTATATATATGTATACCTACTTAATTTATTGCAAGGTCTCTTAAAATTAAAAATTACCATATTTAGTCTATTTGGTGCGCATACTTCAAATTTTCGAGTAAGCAATTTTGCCATGTAATTGAGTCTTGAGTATTTAATGTTGGTATTTTATAAACTAATTGATATACAATTTTTTATATCTATTTAATTATTTCATAAAATATAAACTATACTTAGCGAATAGCCCAATAAGAACTCGATATTCATCATTCATAGCGTCTCGATGCAACATATTATAGTATATTACAACTTAACGAGTACATATAATATTGCCACTACATGTAAATTAGAAAGCAATGATAAATTATCGCAATCAAAAAACGGTTCTGAGGAGCGGATAATCATTATGGTAATTAAGATACTGCATTATGCTAGTATAATATTTTAAACTTTAAAGTACCCATTAAAAAGAAATTATGTGGAAAAATATTGTACATTTATTAGATATTTTAATGAGTGATGAGTTATGAGTTTATGATTAATGAATAATGAATATTAGTATAATAAAATATCGATTCTTAGAACTTGAAATCATTTATTTTATCAAAAGAAGCTGTAAATATTTAAAAAATCAAATCAAAATAATACCAATATGTTGATAAGTGAATATAGGTACCATAATATTAATAATAAAAATCTAAAACCTGTTTGGATATAACTTTTGAAGCACTACTTAAACCTAAATAATAGCTATAGATAGGTATGTCCAATTATACCGTTAAACAAATCACAAAATATATATTAATTAGTAGTTACTCAAAAATCCTATTATACAATTTAAAACAATAATTTTAAAGATTTTGTTGTTTTCTAAAATCAGTATCGTTTAGTGCTATTCGTGAATCACAAATGTATAAGCATCAACAATTTGGGTAGTCTTCATTTTTCAATAGCCCAACTCATTTTATTCAGGAAGAATAGAACAGGACTCTTTCATTATTTGTTGTTTATTTGCTAGTGTATCTAAATTGTGTACATATTGTAAATTATATTATCGGATGCGAATAATTTGAGTAAACAAGCGTTTTCAGGACGATTGTCATGCAGTTATTTGCATACTCTTATATCTTGCAATTAATTTGTATGTACCATGTAATATTAATAATTAATGTATATATATATATATTGCAGATTACAAAAATAATTATGTAATATGGTGGGGTGGTGGTGGTTTAGGGTTTACCAATATTACTCTCTCCAGTGCTGCAGTTAATCACCACCCGGCGGTGCTGCTAGCAGTTGGATGGGTGACCACACGATTAGCTGCATTGTCACGTAGCTTACACGTGTGTTGTCAAGCTGTTTACACATACACTATACCCACGTATTTAACCCCCTATAGTTTCTCTAACCTAAAAAAAGAACCTACAAATCCAAAAAAGTTATAGAGGACTAATAACCGAAGTTGCCGTAGGCCCTCTAAAAAATAGATCAAAAAATAAAAATTAATTATTCACTTTGTACATATTATTGTTCTTCGATTGTGTCCCTGGTTGGTTTAGCAATACTGCATTTCATCTAAATTGTCCTTCGAATTCAAATCGTCCATATAAGATGGCACCTATACGGCTATACATATAAGTATACTATATAATACGGTATAATAGGTATTAACACGGAAAATGTATACACTTTTTTCCTCTGTAACTGTAAATGTCACTATTATTATTACTTTACAGATAATTGTCTAATAATAATAATATGTAAAACGATGTTCATAAAATTTGGTTTCAATTGCATTTGCGAGACGTAGTTTGCGAAGGACTCTAGAAGGTTGTAAAAATCGATTATATTAAAACGTGTAGAAATTATTGTTGTATATTTGTGCATTTATATTGAACTAGTGGTGACGTTGACGGATTGTATAGTGATCGTATTTCGCGAATGGAAGAGGAGTAAAACATCAAATTTATAATTTTGTACTCGTCTTAAACGACTTGCAAATGTATCTGCAAAAACTAAGACTCGGATGCCTGCAGAATGCGATATACGTATAACGTACCGTTGAACGCCAGTCATTTGATTGTGGACGGCGGAGATTATCGATCGTTTCATATTGTATTATAGACATGGTGCAGTTAGAAAACGTAAAACGCAATTTTCCAAAACACAAAGGGACCAAGGGACCACCAGGCACCAATCACCATCGTCGTTGTTTCAGTCGATGTATATCGATAGTCATCCTTGTATAGGTACAATATAGTTCGTTAACGCATATAATAGGATATAATAATTTATAAATATTTTTACATCATCGAATAACAATCGTCAATCCCCCTCCCCCGACTTCTTTGGGGTAGTAGTGATCGAAAAGCGTGGTTGTCGTCGCGTGCATGTAATATACTATTATTATATCGACGTGACGTTGAATTTACAACATGGTTATCGATCTGATGCGCGTGTAACCGTCGTAACCACGACCATTGTTGTCGCCGAGAACAGTTAACACCCCCGAGCACGAAGTAGGTAAATCGTGTAAGTTTATCTACATCGTGCCCCCGAGCGTCGTTCGCAACAGAAAAACTAGCTAGGAAATGCGTCAAAATACGACGGCGGTGGCTATACGATTATATTGTTTTCGGTGGTGATAATTATAGGTATAAGACGATATAATAATTATGAAGATGACCGCTGTAGTAAGTTGTAGTCACTGATGTTCTATCAATAATTTTGTTGTTGAGAGTAAACTGTACGCCGATAACTGATGAGTCTCTTGATATAGCAATTTTTATGATTAGGTATTAATACACGATAATACGGTAGAGAAGATGGGTGTAAACAATTAATATCAATTATTATATTATGTTATGTATATTTCTTTACGAACTGCTTGAGCATACATCTATAATTTTATAGTAAACGTATTCACGGGGAGGGGGGGAATCCTGTATAAATAATTTAAATAATGTAGAGTATCCGACGTACCCATATGACTACATACAATGTGTTTCCATAAAGTATACTACATATTATATGCCGTATAATCTCATCATTATTTTGAAAATTCATTACGTATAATCTCAAACTGATAGGCAAGATATAAATTATTATATAACAATTTGATTTAACAATCGTTTAAAATTTAAAATTTTGTACTATTTTTGTAATGAATATTAATTAATTCCTTCACATTAAAATCAATTTATTATTATATAAATTTTTTTGTTGATATTTACACCCATCCATACCATCATGGAAATAATCATAAAAAATATATTATTGACAAGCTCGTTGACGTAGAATAGTACTATTATAGTACTATAATAGTATACTCCAGTAGCACACCTTGGGGGATGGAGGTTTTGGGGTTGAAGCCCCCTCCAAAAAATATATTTTTCACTAAATTATACATTATTATTGGATATTTTCATAAATATAGTACTACAATGATGATCGATTAAACATATAATAATAATAGTAAAAAAAATTACCATTCATAATTTGTGGTTATTATTTCTTTGTGTGTAAAGAAAATAGGAAAATATTTAAGCTCCCCCCCCCCAAACAAAAATCCTGGATGCGCGCCTGGTATACTGACAAAAAAAAAAAATTGATGGTAACATTACTGACTATATACCGAATATATAGGTACCGGACCCTATGGGAACACCACTGGTTATAGTGGTACGGAACTCGCACGTATCGGGCGGCGGCACTAGGTCGTGACGTCACCGATAACATGGCTGTTGCGTCCGTCGGAGTCGCCCACCGCTTCCACCATGACTGCCGGCGGCGGTGCACACTCCATCTGTGTTTGTTGCACATCGCGCGGCGTCCAAACACCGGTGTAGTGTACGCACGTAAACGCACGACTACACCAACACCGCGCGCGACCGTCACGTCGACGTCGACGTCACTGTGTGCGCGGCGCGAGGATCGGTATTCGGTAGCGTTTCGTGCCGCCGCCGCTCGGTCAAACGCACGCACGCACGTTCACGTACAAGCACACGCACACATGCGCCCGCGCGCGCGCCACGGGTCGCTCCGTCGCTCGCACAGACACAGTCACACAACAACGGTTCATGTCGTCCGACCGACGTCGTCGTTGTCGTCGTCGTCCCGTATTCCCATTGTATGCCCGTTGCCCGTCAGTCAGCCATGGTTTCTTGATGCGCGAGTAGCCTGCCGCGCTACCATAAGCACCACTTGGTAGTAACCACTATCACCACCACCACCACCACCACCACCACCGCCACCACCACTACCACCACCATCGCCGCCGCTTCAACAACATCGTCCGCACGACCGTCACCGGCACCGCCACTGCCGCACAGCAAGCGTACGCACTGCCGATACGACGCCGCCGCAACCGCCAATAATATTTCGTTCTCCATCGAAATATGATTTTTGAATATCTACGTTAATCCGTACACGTGCACACTCGTCGGAGTGATCGTCATATCGTTTTTCAACGTTTCTACGCGATCGCTCGTCGTTGCTGGTACCGCAGTCGCTATTCGAATGTATTCGTTTTTCGAACCACCGTATTAACGGCACAACACGTCGGTGTGTCGCACGCGCGCGTTTCCACCGGATCGCCGTTAGATATTGGCCCGCACGTCCGAAATGCCCAAGACGCCATCTTAACGCCGTTGGAAAGACGCGGGTGTCTGGCGTGCGCGTGTGCGTCGTTGGTCTCGTGACGCGTCCTGGCCGGACGGCTTTTGCCGACTGCAGTCGTCATCGTTGTTAACATATAATACGGTGACCGCCGTGTATCGTAACACCGGTGTCGTCGTCGCATCCAAGAATTAGGCGAATCCGGCCGTTTGTCTAACGACTTTCACTACCATCGCCATGTCTAAGGTCAGTTACAGAAAACACGTACAGTTGTTCACGGGGGAGGTATATCTACTATATCCATTTATCAGCTGTAGTGCCGGGTGTACACTTGAAGTGTTGTTGGATTGGTGGTGGTTTAAATCTTGGTAACGTGCATCCTTCGCGGTTATCAAATGTAAACAAACTCTTAACGAACTTTTTCCTAGGACAACTTGTGCCCTTAAAATAAAAACTCTCCCGTATAACCTTGGGCGTGCATTACTCTCTCGTGATGTACATACCTATAGGTAATACATATCGCGAAAACGAGATGTAGGGCGCACGCCTTTGCTTATTTTCTTGGCTCTCGGTCAAACCAGAGTCGTTGCCCATCGGATTCGGCTACACTAAAATTAGACGACATGATGCTTGCTTCCGGTACGCAACCGGTGGACGTCTCGCCCGGCAGTGGACCACCTACTGGCTATTGGTTAGTGCCGTTAGTGGTTACTACTGTAGCTGTCGTAAATTGTTATTCAATTATTTGTTATGACCGCACCGAACGTGCGCAAGGTGTACGCCATACCGGGTTACGATCGTGCACCGCGCGGTACTAACCGCGTTTTAAGGACAGTACCGTTTTATTGCACTGTTCGACGATGATGTAATAATAACTAAATTACTATTTTTTTTTTTTTTTTAATAATATTATTACATAGTTGATCGTCTCTTGTTGGCCACTAGGTCGATTTGATAACGTTTATCGTGAGAACGAACACGTTCTTCGCGTGTGTCCAGTGGGAAGCGTACACTAGAGCGGCGGCATTTGTAAACACCTGCGAGCGGACCATCGAGCGTCATCGCCGGTTAGGAAATATTTTTTATCGCGTACCGGCCGTACGTGGTCCATAGATACTCGGGCGAGCCCAGCTCATTTACCGGTTTGCCCGCGATCGTCGCGCTCTCCTTCGACCAGTGTGTCAGTGATGTTGTCGTCTCCGATTGGATCGACTACCGCACGCACGGCCCTTGTGTCATAGAGTCTCGTGTGGCATGCTGTGCGTGCTCACGCGGATTAATACACGGGAAATCGGGCTTTCCGTGTCTCTTGCGGGGGGGGGGGCACGCATTTTCATCCACGACCATCTGCAGCGATTATCGGTGACGGCGATAACGCAGCAGCAGGGGGCTGTACTTACCGATAAGTGGCGTACGTACGGGGGTGTCAAGAAGATATGACACCCCCTTGAATAGTTTAAAATTATGAAACGTTGACTGGAAAGAAAACAAAAATGTGCTGATAAACCATTATCGTTGTCAATCAGATTTAACCCCCTCCCTACTCCCTTGAAAAATGTCTGCTTACGCCAATGTATGTATGTTTAATATTTTCATTATAATACCGAATAGTCGTTGTGTGTGTGTGGTTGTATGAGAGAGAGAAAATTTCACGCACAACTATATAATAATAATATTCCATTATAATACCAACATTAGTCATCGCGCTTGGAATGAAATAATTATGTTTTTTCGATTCCGACGCGGCTGTAACTGCAGGTATTCTAAAATTAAATACAAATTTAAACATACGCGTATGTTTCAAAAAAGATGCCGGGACATCAATATTGCTGCTGTTTACCGGCGGCGGGCGTCATTCAAATCGTCGTGTTTCACTCGCGTTGGCAAACGATAATATGGCGTTATTATTTTTGTATTTTAACAATAATAATCACTGCGTTTGGAAAAACATTTGTTTTCAAGTGTTACCCGACGTTTTGTCAAAATTATGTACTCGTCGATTTTTTTATCAATGAATACTTAGAAAACCGTCAGACTTGAAATGCAATTATATTTGTGTTGTGTATATAATATACCTATTGATATTATATTTTATTTTTTTAATTGATCTATTTTTAGAAATTCCTGGCAACTGTAAGTCTGTAACTATTATCCTTCCATGTGGGTTTTTGGTTTTTAGGTTTTTCTTATGTTGGAGGAACTGTAGGGGTTTAACACGGAGGTAGTGCGTATGTGGGGCATGAGTAACACCACTAATAGTCGTGTGGACACCCATCCGACTGCTAGCATCGCCGGTTTGTAATTAAGACTATGCCACTAATTATTGACATAATATTATGTCTGTTGAAAAGAATGCGCGTTGTAATGATAATAAAAAAAAACTGTTCTATCGCTACACTCTGTTGTAGGTACCTACTTGTAATCCAGTGGTATTGTATTATATTTTCAGTTTTAGCGTGAAGTGTTAGAAAACCTTTACTTCTAAAGTTATAAATAGCTCAACAATTAACGTTATTGGATTTAAATGTTTTATATGCGGGCTTGGGTATATGAATATGTGTGAGAAAACAATAATCGGTGTGTACTCAGCTAAACCGTGTTTAGTCGGCTATAAATTGTCTGTAAAAAACCTCTCGTCCGATTCGTATTTCCGTTAATTCAAATTTCGTCGTCTTTTTCACCGATCTAAATTTCGAAAAGACGCGCACTATTTTCGTAGGTCAGTAGCGCAACCGTGATTGTTATAGACGATTATTATTTATCTTCGAATGTAAATAATGCTTTAATAAGTCTCAAATAATCGAAAAATCACGTTTTATATTACTTTCTGTTTGCTTGTCTAATATTTTTATACCAAAATTTTTATACCCTACCCTGCGGGTAATATATCTTATGCTCTACCGCATATATACATTCTTGAAGTTTTCAATTTCCAACATAAAAAATTGTAAAACGTAGCTATACATAATAATATTAATATATAAATAATAATCGATTGTTTGATACGTTTTGAGTTTTTGACTTGATCAATTAACCCGAGTGTCTCAATCGACTTTTCATTCTATGAGAATAATAATTATTGTTTGTGTTTCACCGAGTAATGAAATCTTTAGTAATTTCCCCGTCTCGAGAAATCCCCTCTCCGTTTAAATTATTTTAAAATGTTGTATAAAATACGGATCCTTAGATCATCATTTATTGTAAAAATTGGCTAGTATAGGAAATCGGTGTAATAAATGTTGAGGAAAATAGAACAAACCATTATAACCCAGTTTAATAATTAGTTTATTCATCCTTTTCGAATGAACCCAATGGGTCAATTAAATGTAAAGTAATCACTTATCTGATCAAATCAACAACGTACGGAAACCTATGTTAACTTGGTGGAATTTGAATCTGCCCCATCCGACTATTTCAACTAAGAATCGACAGAAGACATGTGCTAGTATTTTTATATAAGAATAAGATAGTGCCTACTAGTGGTAAACAACTAATTATTGTAAAGATGACTTATTCGTGATCAAACTAATTTCCCGTTTGTTGATAAATGTTATTATAATTGACAAAATATAGGTATTATTGATCGCGGTACGTCGATTATTTGAAATTAAAAATGTAATTAATTAAAATAATTGCTTGTATAATTCCTCGGTTGTATCATAATAATGTGTATCAATAATTATTGTAAATACATAATTATATGTACACAATATTTTAAAGAGATATGAACTAAAGTAATTAGTATAGTAATAATTAAATTCAAATTAATCCTTACGAAAATGATGAAAGTTTATAGACTCGAAATGGTTCTATTTCTAAATGTCAGGGTTGACTTTGTTGTGTAATAGTCAATATGTACATACGAAATTTGGTGGACATTATTTATGTAAAGTTTTATCTATTTTCGATTGTCTGTGCAGAAAATGTTTATAGATTCCAATTTTTTTTTTTGTAGCTATAGTATAAAAATCATTTGCCCTTGTTTGTTCAAATCATACGATATTCATTAACTCTTTTTGTTATTTATTTATTGAACTTTTATTGTACATCGTATTGACTATGGATCGTAAATAAACTACTTAGTACTTGTCAATAGAAAAATTAAAAAGTGGTCCGCAGTAACCGTAATCTATCTATATTCTATGTTATGGTCGAGCGTTCGGATTTTATGAATTCAAAATTAATTGGTGTGCTACTTGTTTGTAAAAAGTTAATTGACCGAGCTACTAAAATAAATATATGTTTAATGTTCATATTGACCAAATCAATTTTAATTTTTAATTTAAAAAATATACACTTTTGTATTGTATGGGAAATTAGTGGTACACACATTCAATTTTTTTTATATAGGTATTTATTTATGGTTTGACGTATTATTTATTGCATAAACTACCATTTCAAATAGAAATACGATTTTACTACAAGCTATCGATGTATTTTTTCATATCATAAATGCATGATATGGTATTGGCTGTGACTTTAATAAAAATTAAATCGACCGTTTGGTCATTATTTTTCAGTACCTATTGAATACTTATCTTAAGTCTTATTTCCAACTCAGATAAAAATAATCTTGTTTATTTGATTACGAAACATTTTTTAAATACCTCTTCAGTCTTCTTGGATTCTTACCTACATGTACAGTTAGCTTACCGTGTTGGTATAATTTATTTTGAGAATGCATTTTATAAAAAATTACTGAGAATCGAAAAAAAATCAAACCTACCATATTTTCTTTTAAGCTTAATTATTATTATATTAAATTTAATATATAATATTAATCATATTAACGGCCGTGCAACGATGAACAGTATTTTTATTTTAATACACATTATCTTATTAACTATGTATCAAACGCACATGGATGTGCACATACTTGCTTGGAATTTTCAATTTAAATTACCTACCTATATTTGTGCCATTGTATTTTTTACTTACCTGCTGTTTATAGACTATATTTAATTTGTATTCTACTTGATGTCTAGACATATTGATTATAAATTAAACATTGATATAATTTAAAATCTTATTTATAAACCTATTCATTATCTATAATTTCTCTGAATTACTTAAGTACCTTTGAAGTATTGATTTAATCATTTTTTATTTTATTTTTGAGTGATTTTCTATAAAATATTAAACTAAATTATTACCTATATCTTAACTTAACTCTTTTGTCTTTCCCTATATGAAATTTATGTTTTACCACAGTGTGTAACCGAGCGTTTAGTTATTGTGTGATCGCTATCACTGACCACTGTTGAAAATTAAAATAAAAAATGCATCTAACCTGTTTTTGGGTTAGTGTCATCTTTGATTATCGTCTATAAATGAAAGTAATCAAAACCATATTTTACTATAATTCGTATATGCGTCTTTAAATTTATATAAAAAAAAAACCAAGATAATACTAGGTACATCATATACATTACGATGTACATAATTAATTTAAATATATTATCGCTAATGCCTTGTATAAATAAAAAATATTTTAAGAAAGTCCGGACAGATTGACAGATTACTAAAACTGGGTGTTGCCGTGTTGGATAGCCTATCTAAGATAGGTAGGTACTCGTATCGCTTTACTCACCTTGGCGCAATGTTAACTTATTATTAAATTATTATTTTAAATTCGAAAGTAACAAGTCGATGCATATTGGAAAAGTTTTAACCAACAAATGAGAACATTTTAATTTTCTAAAAACACTAATATTTTATTATCCTTGAAACATATAACATTCTGTTTTCCTTACAAGTATTTTCATAAGTGTTGATAAACTATTAAGTCAACCAGTTTACGGTGTTGTATTTTAACTTTATCGTATGAAATAATCTTCTTTTGAGTGTATTTTCTTACTTCGATTTTAGACCTTATAATTATTATTATTCATTTATATTCATTTCGGGGTGTAGTGTTATAGTAGTGATAACTGATAAACATTTTAGATAATATTTTTATTTTATCTTACTATCCTCGCCTGTGTTATTTAAATACAAATTAATATGAGCAATGTAATTGATATAATATTGTTTGTAGCATTGCATTGTTAAATATTATTTTGATATCGCCCGCTATGAATTGTCGAAATGTGTATAGGTACTGTTTTAACCGGTATTGTCGATTCTACGTGAATTTTGTTTTCTTAAAAGTCAATGACAATATCATCCACGTCTGCACAATTGTAAATATCTTAATCATATTTAATATTTTATCTTTTATCGTGATTATACTATATAATTTATACTATTATAATTCTTTGGCTGCTTACGGTATTATGTTAGTGGTTTTCCTTGGCATGGCTAGGTGCGTCTTGATTGCAATGATAGTACTTACATTTTTAACGTTATCGGATGGCCTCTACGATAAAAATTAAAACGCATTTAAAATAAAAAGTCGATATCTAAGATTTTAAATTTCGTAGAATTCGTATATTGTCCTTGATCGCAATAAATTCATTTTTCTCATAAATCAGCATCATTTTTCAAAGGATAAATGTAAGAAATTGTATTTGCTTCACCAATATCCCAAACCAAGGCTGTTGCCAAAATGCAATTTCAAAACATTTTTATTTCCATTTTTAAATTAAATTAATTTATTTATCATAATTTTTTTCTTTTTGAAACTTATTATGCGACTGATTTAACTGACGGTTTGACCCATAGGTCGACAACATTCATAACATCAAATGTTTTATCAAAACATTTTTATACGAGTTAATTGTTTAAAAGATTTATTATCTCTTCTCTTCGTCACACTTTAAATATTAACAGCAATTATGATTGATTTAAATTATATTTCGTCAAAAATGAAACATTGTACAGTCATATATCTATTTTGTATGGACACATTCATGTTTGATGCTGGTACCCTTATGGTTATTCTTTAATTAACTATCCGATCTATTCACTTATATAAATATTATCATACAACCTCAAGACATTCAAAATCATCCGTTTTTATCCTCTAGGTATGACTCACAAACCTGACGCACGATACGATACGATGGATGATAATATTATTTATACACAAATACTGCATAAACAATATTTTAAATTAAATCAGGTAAATTGTTTCTGATTTTAAAAATACATTTTTTAATTATATTTCTTGTTTTGTATCCTTTAACTCGTCTCAACAATACTTTACAATTAAATGCACAAATTAATATTTATTATTTAGTATTCTCTATTTGTTTGAAACTTCAGAAATATCAAATACTAATTGATTACCTATATCTAATTAGTTATTTTTAAATGAGTACTGATAGTATTAAGTGTAGCCATATTGTATGTGGTGCGGTAGGTGCCTCTGTATCATCGAGTTGCCGTATGCTGTTACATAATATAAGATTAGAATAACAATATTATTGACCACAGCCAATTTTTCGTATACAATTTGTATTTCGTCTGTTAACTTTTTATTTCAACTATCTGTATTTTATTGATTATATACTATTCGATTATGATGTAACATATACTATATATGTATAAATCTATATGACTAATAAATCAGAGTGACGTTAAATGCGAACTTTTTATTAGATATATGATAACAACCTTAATGTTTGGCAAGTATTGGTTATATTGTATTATTCAAATCTCTATCCGTTTAGCTAAAAAATTTTAAGTTGTAAACGAGGTTATTCATTTATATGAAGATGATAAGTGAACAATTTGTTTTTTGTTAAATTACATCGTTATTTGTGTGCCCATTTAATTTCGTAATAAGAGTTCTCTTGTCTGCGTGGTGGTATTATGATTATATTATGCATAGCTTTTGTTTCTCAGCTCTCGGAAAATTATTTACTCAGCCTACACTGACCGGATAATTGTCATATTCAATGTATTCAAATAAAGTAGAATATAATTTTTAATAAGCCTAAACTTACAATAAATTCGTTTTTTATACCTTATCAAAAACATTATTATTGTCACCTGTTTTTTTTTATAAAATTTAAGAGTATAATATTATAGATTCGAAAACAAGAACCCCTGTTATCAAATTCTTGAGTTATTTTTTTTAATCTTTTTAACGTAGAAAATGTTTCTAATGGTATATATAATATATATATCTAGTACCTACGCTGCAATGCAATTTGTAATTATTTATTCACATTAAAACAGAGATAAGATATAAGTAAACTTAACTTGATTATTCTATTAATGTTATTACTTTTGAAAATCCATTATGTACAGATTTTTCTTTGGTTTTTGGTAAATTTATCAATACATATAAATATATTATATATATATATCAATGGATGAATATGACCCCTCCTCTTCAATACCATCTTCTTGACTGGATAACGAGATTTTTGTAATTATAATGTCATTAGTATGCTGTTCATAATATGTATATATTTACGCCATAGCCCATAAGACAAAAGTATGATACCAAACTTCCGTTTTATAGTATTAAATGTATACATTAAATGGTTTTTAATTACATAAAATAAGTATTACTCGATGACAATTGAAAAACTATGACTATTTGTACAATTTATAGTTTTATATCGGCTGGTTCGCATTATCAGCAAGGTCTTTGACAGTGGAACTTGTTTGTTTAATGGGTTTTGTAATCGGTGTGACATATATCACGTATTAATATTGTGCTTTCGTTCAGGTGGCTAAGATTTACGAAGGATTTATTAAAAACGTGTACTTAATTGATAATTATTAATGAAGGATCATCATTTGTTAATACTGAAGTTTATAACTACTCCAACAATTAATCCTTTTTTACATATGTTTTTCTGCACTCGTTTATTAAACAGTTACATTTAAAAAAAACAAAATGTAAAGCGCGTATATTTTTGTTGTAATTACTATTAATTTGTCTTGTTCTAGATAATATTATGGCTATTAATAATAACGTATTATTTATTCCTAAAGTTATTTCGAGTACAAATATGGTATTCTCTATATTGATTCGTTATTTAAAAAATATATATATATATTGAATTTACATGCAATTCAATGATAATAAATACATACGTAGCGTTCGAAGTATGTGTAGCACATTTTACATTACATTTACATGAATAATTTAAAAAATGTAACTACTCGGTTTCAGCTAAATATTCCGCTTAAATCGTTGAAACTAGTAAATCATGAAAACGTAATTAATGCTTCTCAATGCCACTACTCATTAGGTATAAGTATATTGGCTATACGCAAACAAATAATGTGCTTGTTATATTATTTTTCCATATTACATTTGAGCTTAATTTAATTTAATTTTTGCTAATGAATCATGAAAATGAATAGAGTACTTTTTAAGGTAATTTACAATTGAGTGCTACAATGGATTTCTTTGGGGATTTCTTTGTTTCCGTGTATTTATATTTTTATTTTTTAGTTCATAGTTGTACACTGTCTGGATTTAAAGAATTAGCTCATCATTTATAAATTATAATATATAATATACTTATCTTAGCTCTTGTGTGCATCTCGCATATCGCCATATACCAAACTCTCTATTTTAATATTCAATTTTCGACTGACTAGGACACTAAGTATATTTGACAAAATAACGATCATTCTTTATTTACATAATCCATAAATCCACGTTATCCACAATTTAATAAATTTAAATATGTTTAATATAAATTATTAGTACACTATTGTATAAACAATTTGTCATCAAACCCTATTGTTCTTCCGTGTAACACATAACTTTATTGTTTACCTTCGTCTAAAAGGAAGTTATTGTCGTAAAATATATATATTTAAAAAAAAAATCTTTTAACCTTTTTGTGTGGAAAATATAAATAGTGTAAAGTAAACTATAATTATTTATGACTTAGATACCTACTAGATTTTTTCTCCAAATAGCAAATTACGAGGTATTAATACGTTCGGATTGGTGATGAATACCATGTTTAAACATTACACCATACATATATATGTTTGTTATTATGTCTTAATAATACATGCAAAAAATCATTATTTAAATAACATAAATACTTTTGAACATTTGGAAAAATCAATCATACCAGTTATTAATGGGCAATTGAATATGCAGTGATATACCAACGACTTAAATTTAATTTTCACATCATTTTTAATTGCTCTTCTTTTCTCCCTAGCTTCTACTATTTTCGTGTCTATCTTTCCTTGGATAACCTCTCCCGATTATTTCCTTAATTATTAACTTCATATATTCTGCTGGCTTCATAATTTAAACTTATTTGTATTTATTCATATTGTAATTCAGCATATTTAATTTGTAAGTATAAAATAAGTGCATTGCTGAATATATTTAACAAAAGCAAAATAAAAAAGTTACTTTTAACTTAAATTTTTTATTTCTGATTAAATTAATAAATAGAGTACTTGTTTAATTTTTTAATTTGATTTAATTTGGTTTTAAACTTTAATTATTCTCTTAATTTATAATAAGATACTATTTTCTTAGAATGTGCATTACTTAATTTATTACTTTTTACTTATTTATGTAATATCGATTGCATCTATACTTAGTTTTTGTATTTTGTCATTAGTCGCTCATCATATTGTTTCTATATAAATTTCTTCCAGTGGAATTGTACACATATCACATATCCATACAATGCATTGATACTACTAACCAACATACGAGTAATGTATTTAAGTAGTCATCTGTAGATTTGTCTTCTAGTATTTTGCTGTTTAGCTCCTCGGTTCTGAAACCTTAGATATTTTCAATAAGTTTTGACATTGGTTATAATTACTAGTATTAGTAGTGTTGATTGTAAATTAACAAATTAGATGCAACCGAATATTTATGTTTTAGCTCGAGTTCATCTTTCGTCTAATGTCGACATAAATCTAAAATTAGTTATAATTTAATATTATATTACTATATTAGTTTCAACTAATTGTAACTCTAATACACTGTTACTTTTTCAAAAAAACAAAACTTAAACGTGTCGATTAAATTGTGAATAATAAGAGTTGGCACGGTTCTTTATTACGGTTCACTCAGTTGTAAATGTTTGAACAATCGCTATATAATATCACACTATGTTATAACGATTGTAAATAATCTGCTACTTAATAATGCAAATGTTTATTGTGAGTCGTTCGACTTATGTCATCATTTAAATACAAGATTGTGGTCATTGTGGATATGATATATCATAGCACAAAACTGTCGATTCTTGATCATACATAATATGAGTATAGTAAATAGTATAGACGTATAGTATTACTTCACACTGAAGGAAAGTTCCAAATCTCATTGATCCCAAGAATGAATTAATACAATTTTGTATTACATTTATATGCTCATTTTGTATAAAACGGTTTTGGCTTGTATCGACTCGTGAGACCAATAAATTACGTGTTCATTATTGGACGAGCCTACACACCCTGATTAAGAAGTTAGAGGTTAAATTATTGATGTTTACAGAAAAGTCCGAATTCTTGATGAAAGATTTCGTCCCCTCCGAAATTCTTGTAATTTGCTTATAAACACCAAAGGGTTTTGAATATCTACCGTTATTTGATTTGGTTTTTAGTTAGACTAGATTATTTTTATTATTTATTTTGTTATATGTCATATACTCATGTATTTTTGGTGGTGGGTATTATATTCCGAATCTGCAGGTAATAGAGCTATATTATACTTAATTTTACAGTTGGACATCTTCTATCGAATAACGAATAACAAACCAACTGTAGCTTATTCAAGAAAATAGTACAATATTTTATGTTTTCTATATACCATCAAATAATTTACATTTAGGTACCTATTTTTGTGATATGAATAATTACTACTATACACACACGTGTCAATGATTTGTTGACAATAGAATCTGAGGATTGACACATGTTCACTACATATAGTACAGATGTATTGTGTTTTGGATTTTTTCCGATTTGTATGCGACTAATTATGTTGTTCGTCCACTGTAATATTATATTTTTCTTGTTCTCAAAAAAAACGCCTGACCTAATGAATTTTTCAATTTTCACTATGGTTAAATAACGCACTTTTATTATTGCCAATCTGTCACTGATTCAACCTTCGGTTAGGTCTTTGCTGTTCCTGTTACATTGAACATTTTTATACGGGTAAAATGTAAAGACATAGCCGGTTTTATTGGTTCTATTAATGTTATTATAGTAAATCGTATTTCGAACGACTAAAAACTAAGTAGGTATGTTTAATCTTATCTTTTTACACGAGGACTTTAAATGTGCCGATGTCTCGAGCGAAAGCTTCAAAATAAATAAGCATTGTAGAGGAGACTACTCGTAACTGCTATGTATGTTTTCGTATTAGATTGGCAAACAGTTGCGATTTGAGTATTTGACTATAGGACAATTAATTTGTGCCGGCGAATAATTTGGCGCCAGCCACTTTCGTGTATACAATGAATGCTTAATTGAACACGATTGTCAAAGCGAACTACATGATAAAATTGGAAACATGAATGGAACTAAAGTATATTATACATTTAACCTAATGGCTTTAAAATTATTCTACTTAAACCTTAAACAATAAAAAGTTTATTAATAGTTTATGTTAATAGCATTAAATAATGATAATATTTTCACTTAAATTATTACTATACTAAATTGATCTTGTATTAAAATATTTTTGTGATATTAATATATATTTATTTGTATTATTGCAGACTGAAAGTGAATGTTCGGCTGCCGATCGGGCTGATGAAACAGGCAGGCAAAATGCCAACTCTCCACCTTTGGCTATGGGGCCTGTGCAGAATACTGAAGATGATGGCATTTCGTTTTGTGAATACCACGATCTGCCACCTCCGCCAGATGGCGGATATGGCTGGGTTATTGTATTTGCCAGCTTCATGTGTAATATGGTGGTCGATGGGATCGCATACACGTTTGGTGTATTCCTTGGCGAATTTGTTGAATATTTCGGCGAAGGCAAAGGCAAAACAGCTTGGGTTGGGAGTCTTCTGTCGGGAATGTATCTCAGTGCTGGTTAGTAATAACTGTTTTTTTTTTGTATGTCTTCTATTGGTCTTTATGATTAATGTAATACTCTAAAATTTTGTTTTCATTATTATTTTTTAGGTCCTATAGTGAGTGCTTTAACCAACAAATATGGATGTCGCATCGTGTGTATGGCAGGCAGTGTTATTGCATCTATTGCTTTTGCACTCAGTGTACTATCACCAAATGTTAACGTCCTGATGCTCACTTATGGTTTTATGGGTGGTAAGTTAAACAATATCGCCTGACCAACATAAAATGCTGTTGGTCAGACAGGTTATAATGTACTTGCCGTGTATGAAATCTGTCGGCCTGTGATAACCTAATCTAATTGAGTAAAGAATGTTACATTGCCTTGTTTATAGGTGGTACGACATCCCACCTCAACGGACATCAGCTATCATCATATCGAAAATTATATATGATAATTCTAAAAAAATTAGCCTCTGGTTAAAATAATTGTTTAGGACAAAAGGTACGTTAGGACAATTTTTAAGTATCAATTAATTGTTTTTTTTTTTTCATTTAGATCTGTTTGATACATTTCATTTTCTTACTTCCTAAGAAAATTGTTATTAATATAAAAACCCAAATGTCTAGGAGTATTATTAATTCATACAATGATCATTTTTATTTATTTTTATTCATCACATTTTCTAAAGCTTTGGGTCTAATTTATTAATTATGTAATTTTTTTCATTTTCTTTTCTTGTATCTTATTTATTAATACTTTCTAAATACTTAATGAAAAATATGCCGGTAATATCACAGCTTATAAAATTATACAAATTGATATTACTAATAAGTATTTTTTATAGAGTAATGTTGAGTTTTATTGATTGTCATATTTATCAGTTAGAAAACTATTTTGAGAGATTTGTGTAAATTTTTGGCGTACACCCTCAATATTCAATTAAAAGTACTATTATTTAAAAAAAAATTAATGCTGTATTAAAGATATTTTTTAACCTTTCATTTAGTGGAGCATGCCAAAGTTGAATTCTAAGGTATACCGCCAAATGTTTTGAAAAATATTATCTTTAGTAATTATCAGTTTTGGCCAGCCTCCTTTGAAATGTGATTTGTATAGATACTGAAATCTATATAATATACTATTTTTTTCTAATTGTATAGGTATTTAATTTTTTTTTTTAAAAAAATATGTTTTTAACAGTTTTAAAAAATAGTAAGAATATAAAAATGGTTACTTTTACTTACTCTCAATTAAATTTTCTATAAATCATATGGAATAGTCAAGTTGAAAATTGTTTTTGATTAAATTTAAAATACAGCTTATTAATACTTTTGAAAATCAAATTTTCCATTGATCAAATTAAAAATAGTTAATTGAAAATATGTCATATTCAATTAATAGAAATATAAAATATAAAATTAAAAATGTATACATACTAAATAATTTTCAATTCAAGTCCAACATTTCATTTTTTACATTATTAATTAATTGAATACCCGTGTGCACGCCAATTAATTACTATTAATAATTATTTTAATCATATTTTTACTGTTAGTCTAGAAAACTAAATTTTTCATGGAAACTGTATTTAATAACTTAAATATACCATAGTAAGAAGACTTTAAAATAGTTAATATTAGTTTTATTAGTAATTTTTATACATTATGTATAAATGTTAACTTGTATATGCTAATAACTTGATATATTTAAGTTTAATGATTTGGCTTGTAGGTAATTTAAGGTTATATGTTAACTATCCTGATTTTAATTGTTTTAATGTAGAACAATATTTTGTAAATAATGAATTTTCACCAACGATAACATTTTGTTAAAATTATCTGAATTAATGAATGTACACTTTTGTACTTATAATGTGTACATTTTTAAATATTTTAGTATTATTCTTGATAGAAGCACTTCTTCGATTATATTTTATATAATAATATTGTATATAAATCAAACTTTTTGATCACATTATAAAAATGCATTCTTTTCAAAGTTGTGCATAAATTAAGAATAGTCAATGACGGGATACAGGAACAAATGTTAAGTAGTCAGTATTTAATTTTGAAATATTTTTATTCCATTAAATACCTGGTTATTATTGTATAATTAAATTATTATGAATTGAACAATTTAAATTGATAAAATGTTATCAATACAATGTGACTGACCTAAGCTATCAAATGCTGAGAATATAATAAATTAAAAATAAATGATTTTACTTAGTATTATGGTAATTGATAATATTGTGAGAACATTGAATCACTAGCTAATGAACTAACAAAAAAGTTCTTCAGGTGTCTCAAGTTGGCTATTCTTAATGTATTGAATAAGCATTAAATAATTGTCAAAACAACTTTTACTTTTAATATTAATTTATACATATTATAATATGTGTACACTTAAGATACATGTTTAAATTATTATACTTGTTTATATTTAATATATAAGTAATACTTACGTTGTATTAATCATATTATTTATAATTTATTTGTATTTAGGTTAAACATGGTTGTGGTGGGTAAAACAAGGATGATTGTGGTTTTACCGAGCAATTTTTCTAAATTTTTATCAAACTTTTATAAATTACTTGAGATTATTTTTCAGGGATCTATTGTTATTGGTTTTAGTTTACAAAACAAAATACATTTTTTTTTTAGGAATTGGATTTGGACTAATATATTTGCCAGCTGTAGTTTGTGTTGGTTACTACTTTGAAACCAAAAGATCATTGGCCACCGGCATTGCTGTTTGTGGTTCTGGTTTTGGTACATTCGCTTTTGCACCTCTTGCAACTATGCTTCTCGAACATTTTGATTGGAAAACATCCAATTTAATACTTTCTGGAATGATTCTCTCATGTGGGGTAAGTTTCTTTTGTACAATTTGTTTAATTATATATACTTGAGTAATTTGTTTATTTTTAGCTGTTTGGTGCATTGATGAAACCTTTGGAATATCCAAATGAAGGTTGTAAACCATTACTTCAAAGAATGGCAGATGAAAAACGTATGCAGATGGAACGTGGATCCATTGGCGGATCATATTTTATTGTTCAACTTAAGGATGGATCTTTAGAAAAACGACAAAAGTTACCACTAAATATTGATCCTGGTGTTCATTCCAGTTTTAACTTAGATGAATTGGTCACTACTGGTGGTAACCAGTCTCCTATAACACCAATACCTACCATGGCTGTTTTGCCTACTATTAAAGAAGTAAAAGCACCTGAACAGAGTGGATCTAGCAATAGCTCCAGTAATGCTGGAAGTGGGGAATTAAAGTCTGATAAAAAAGATAATTCAAAACCTGAAGAAGTTGCTGGACAAAATGGTGAAAACCCAAGTGAAACAAATGAGAATGGAGAGTTAAATGAAGTTAAAGCCGCTATTCCCAGAAATGCTTCTCAGCCCGCATTTACAACTCATGTCCAAGGTTTACCCAAAAATGGTTCAGTACCATTTTTTGACCGCATACGAAAAACTAGTGCTAGTGAACGTTATCGACCAACATTGGGTCCCATTAAAGTATCTCGACCCAATCTCAATTCTAATGGAGATATTCGCAAATCAATACATTTAAGATTGTCAAATGTTTCTATACATGGAAGTAAACCTAACAATGCTGAAGATATGTGGTCAAATGTGAGAGATTTATAATTTATTATATTTATTAATAATTTTTACTATATATATTATTCCCCTTCTGGCAGAATAATATAGTTCTACGTTTAATTACCTGCTAGTTCTAATTTCATTACCAGAAAATTAGATGCTGCTATAGTGAAAATATACATTAGTTTTAATATCTTCTCACTCACTTTTTTTTAGTGGTATTTTTTTATATGGTCACATATTTTAAAAGCATATTTTTAATAAAAATCTTTTTATATAATAATTTAATTGTAGGTAGATACTGACAGTATAGGATATACTTCATCTAAAACAAGCATAAGAGGAAAAGAAACAGTGCGTCCAATGTCCAGAAAGGACATCTTTTACTCAGGCAGTGTATTGAATTTGCCTGAGTACCGATCACAAAAATCACTTGCTAGTTATCGCCAGAGTATTTTATCATTACCAAAATCTATGATGAAGGATAAGGATGATGATGAAGAAATGGATGATGGTTTGTTTGATAATTAGAATTTATGAATACAATTTTAATATCTTTTATTACAGAAGGCTGCTGTCCATTTTTACCGGAATCTATTAATTCTGTATTATCTTCGATGATGGATACGAGTTTACTGAAAGATCCTGTTTTTATGATTATTGGCATCAGCAACATATTTGGCATGGCTGGACTTTATGTACCGTTTGTATATTTAGTAGACGTTGCCAAAGAATCTGTAAGTTATTTTATGGTTCATTAAAATCAAACTACATGTCTAGTATTTTCATTAAAATTAATTTGTTTTTGAATGAATTTTAAGAGTTCACATATCGATTCAAGTCAAGCTTCATTTCTTTTGTCCATTATTGGTATAACCAACACTATTGGTCGTGTAGTCTGTGGTTTTGTTGCCGATTTTCCTTGGGTTGATTCGCTATTTCTCAATAATGTATGTCTATTAATCAGTACTGCTGCTGTTGCTGCTACACCATTTTGTATCACTTACACTCATTATGTTATCATGGCAGTTTTCTTTGGAATTGCAGTCTGTGAGTATTAATTAGCCCCTAGCAATTAGTTAATTAGCAACTATCATAGTATAATATAAAAGAAGGTTCAAACTAAATTCTCATTTATCATGTTCTAGCTGGCTACATATCATTAACATCAATTATCCTTGTTGATCTATTGGGTCTTGACAAGCTCACAAATGCCTTTGGTCTCTTAATATTATTCCGTGGTGCAGCTGCTATTATCGGGTCACCGTTAGCTGGTGCGATTTATGACTGGACAAAATCCTATGACTGGCCATTCTTTATGGCTGCTGTATTTTTCCTGATATCAGCAATATTAAGCTTTATGGCAGCTCCATTAAAATGCTACATGGACCAAAGACAAATGGCTATACCTCAAGAAGATGATGATGCGTTAACTCCAATTGATGAAGATGATGAAGAAGATGATGAGGAAGAAGAAATTCCTCACCACCACCACCATCACCAGGTGCCTACAATTATTGAAACAGCTCCTACGCCAAATAAACCACCATTGCAAGAAATAAAACAAATTGAGTCGGTGGTATAGATATAAAAAAGCTATTGTTTTTTATTTTATTTTTTACTTAAAAATGTGCGTCATCTTAATTTTATAAGCATTTATATTTACACATTTTTTTTCTATATTTAGCTTTTCTCAAAAAATAATAATATGAGAAATATTTTTAAATCTGTAAATAATTGTTTTATTTCTTTATCATAAAAGTATTTCCATATTAGTTTACAACTATGTATGCCCAAATGTAGGTGAACAATGAACATAATTGTGTATATATAATAAATTATAATTAAGATATGTTTGACTAATTAAAATATTGAATTATATAAGTATTTTTTTATTTTATCTTAATGAACTTTACAAGATTATTTTACAATGAAAAAATATGTGTAGAGTTATATATTTAAATTACGATTATTTTTTAAAAGTGCAAGCATCTGGAATGCTATTTAAAACACATGTAGAAGCTGTGATAACTTCTTGATTTTTATTTTGATCTAAGGGGCATTTAAGTTGATAGAAATAATGACACATACATTTGTTTTAACAGATTTATACAAACTTGTGTGTTTTACTTAAAAGTTAAGCATATACTTCAATAAATTTCAATTCGCTTTTGTAAATAATTATAAAATCATTTTGAAACCATATTATTTTAGTAAATAATAAATATTTACAAAAGAATACCAGTTTATTATTATTAATTTATTTTTAAAATATATATATACCTATTTTTTTTCAAATAGAATGTTGAAAAATAAAACCATTATATTAATTATAATATCGTATATTTATATTGTAAATAAATATATTGAAAATAAAAAATTTAATAAAAGTGTTTTTTATTTAATAATTCCCAATTTTGTATGCATTTGCTTCATGCCTTGAATATCAATAACATTAAGTCGTAAACATGGCATAGGAAATCTGCAAATTAGATAACTAATCAGATTTCTCAAATCAATATAATATCCATGGCAAAACTCCTATTACATTAACATTACCATTCACTTCACTGTTGAGTTATATATAATAATAATAAATCACATTTAGTTGTATGGATAAAATAGTTACCTCTAGTAGATGGTGCTTGATTCATTTTTTAAATTTTATTTTAGCGTACTCTTTCTATTTATTTGAAATAAAATGCTGTGAATGCAACATTTACTAATGAATTAGTAAATCATTAGTTATACTGATGTAAAATATACCTAACAATCACAATATTTGTACCAAGGTGTATAATACACCTTGATTTGTATATTTGTATTTGGTTGAATTTAGATATTTAAACATTTTATATTATTTAATGATCATATACTCATGTCTATCTTTATAACCAACAAGTAGTTAATTAAGTGTACTTTACCGTGTATTCGGATATTTTGAGGCATTTGAGCAAGAGCACATTTCGGATCAACATAATATATAATGTGATTAAAATACTAGTTTACACTCCATAGTAGGCCATAGAGCGGTAGCTGTAAACATGGAAGGTTGTTGGCATCTACCTATAAATTATAATGCACTTGTATTGCAGTTTACCTGCGTGAAGATCTGAGTATTCCAAATTAAACCTACAGAGTACAGGGCAATTTTTTAAATTCTAAAGGCCTCCGTGGTTCCATCACAAATTTTTAAATACCTTTATTTTATTTTATTTTTTTTTTACTAATAACCGCTTGAAGTCCGAAATTTACTATTTACAGTTTTCCAACTATACTGCCATACTGGACAATGAGAATGAGTTTGGTGCAGTGTTGGCCCAGCATAGAAGAGGTCTCGACCACGATTTTCCTCTAGAGCCTTTATTTTTTTTTCTTAGTATCACATAAATATTCAAAGAAAATTACTTATTACTCTATTAGTATTTTTATTGTAATCAGTCGCATATACATTAAGAGAAGTCACAGAAAAAAACTTGCCTCCCGAAAATTATTGTTAACATTTAAAATATTTTATGCCTGGTTAAATATTTTCTAAATAAAAACAGTTTTAATGTAAAATATTTAAGAAAAACATTTCTTTTTAGGTATATTTATTATAAATATGAACATTTATAAAAATAACTGTAGGCACTTCCCTCCAACATTTTCAATGGATATCTGCCAATGATCTAGAATTCTAGAAGATATTAAGATTAAATAATAATTATATTTGAAAAATAACATAAAATTAAAAAAAAAACCGGATGGGCCTCGCTCTGCTGTACAGTTGGGGGTAGAGTGCACCTCGTTTATAGGATAGGTCATTATTACAATGGATTTGTTAAATTTGAATGCAATGATAGGTATCATAGGTAGTTATTAGACTTAATATAACATTACAAAAATACTAAAACATACTTTACATACACAACGCGTTTTTCTGTAGTACTGTAGTTCCAAAAATAAACATTTGTATACTACATAATATTTAATATTAATAGTATCACACTATCACCTATTATTACATTTTTTTTAAATTCATACGACAGAATTAAAAATTGTTGGTCTTAGATTGTCTACAACTGACTGACCAAAAGATTTATTGCTATATTGAACAAGAAAGTCATATGTTTTAAATTCTCTTTTTTTGTCTAATTTATTGTAGTGATTATTTAATCTAACATGTTTCAATAAATGCATTATTACTATTTTTTTTTTTT
Source organism: Chaitophorus viminalis (assembly GCA_025469195.1). NCBI lineage: Eukaryota > Metazoa > Arthropoda > Insecta > Hemiptera > Aphididae > Chaitophorus > Chaitophorus viminalis. The sequence goes on from JAIPRK010001042.1 coordinate 67,965, forward strand.
TTTTTTGTTTAAGTACCTTAATGGTAAAACACCAAATTCCCTGTAATTTACATTCGTAGATCCTGTAACAGTACATTTATTTAGACAAATTATTCTGATGTCCTGATGATATTATTTTGGTTAATTACTAGTGCATTTAGTATTTATCTTAAACTTCTCGAAGGCCACCCCATACTAATATACCATATTGGAAATTTGACTGATACAGTGCATCCTAAATTTTTCTTAATGTATGTTTCGGCACCATATGTTTAATTTTTAGTAACTTGTAAGCTATGATACGAAGTTTACCTAATACGTAAATTCCATCTCAAGTTCATATCGAATATTACACCTAAGTATCGAATTTTTAATACTTTTTTAGCAATTTTGCAGTTTTGCGAGTCACAGATTTTGTTTAAGTCACAGCTATGGATTGTAATATTATTGTAATTAACAACGTATTATTTAATTGAGAACGGTATGAATACAGTTTTTCCACATTAAGAATTAAATTTGTATCATTTAATCTGTTACTTATCTGTCTAAAATCTCTGTGGGCTTTTTCATACACACCAAGTCTTATGAGAAATAAAGCAGACAAGTATCATCAGCATATGTGATTATTTATCCATAAATATTGACTTCACATGTGTCGTTTATATAATATATACTAAAGAGAATTGGACCCAAAATACCTACCTTGTGGTGCACCATATTTAATTACACCTGTATTACCAATTACTTCATTTATTATTACTATTTGTTTCCTATTATTAAATAACTTTTAAACCAGTTTAAGCTTGAACATTTTATTCTAAAGCTTGGCAGTATGTTCAATAGAATGTTATGGTTAACTGTGTAAAATGTTAAAAGATACAAGATACAAGATACATATATATGTAAGTATTTAAGATACTGCCCATCCCTGCCTATAGGTATGTGTTTTGATTTAGTTTTTAAATAGGGTATTGAAAAATGAAAACCACTAAATTAGTTAAAAATTATAATTACAACGGATATTTATTATAGAAATATGCATCTACAAAATAATCAACTTAATGAAAATTTAAATTTTATTTTTATTTTTTGTGTTCCTTCTTTGGCTTGAACTTAAAATAGAGCATACACAACCCTACTATCGCAAATGTAGTACAGGAAATCTGTAAAACAGAAAAATAATCGTATTAGCCCGGAATTCGGAGATACATATAAATATAAAACCATATACAAATGAATAATGACTAAAATTAGGTCGATACCTAGATGGGTATGATTTAGATGTCATGATAGATACATTATGGTACACCAAACCATCATAAATATGTAATAGGTAAATATGGCCACATAGGTTACTCAGATAGACAATGTATTAATTGTGTAGGTACAGTCTATTATTAAATATGGATACAATATAAACGAGAGAAACTAGTAGTAATAATTATAATAGCGTACAGGGAAGAAATATCAACTGCAGTTTAGATTTAAAATGTATAAAACATTTGGTATGCGTTCACTAATCAATTTTTAAATATAATTAACTTTGGGCCCACTTTCCTATCAGTTTTTCTTATTTATTACGTCAAGTGGTTGGTTGCATACTTGCATGGATAAATTAAATTTTATAACCGATGTTTTTACGTAAATTAAGTAGTTTAATTATAGTTACCTACATTAATTCATACAATATTACCTATATGTACTTACATTTACCCGACCATTTGTAGTAGTCGTATTGAAGTACCGGTTGAACCCTTTGAAGTTCTTAGGATCATCAATGTCCTGCGGCATTTTGAATGTATTTTGGTAATATAACTAGGTACCTATAATAAATAAAAATAATAATTATGAATTTATGAATAATTAAATAATATTAATTTTAGCATTAAATTCTAATGTTTTATAAAAAAGTTTTCCTTCTATCTGTTACACTTGACGAACCAAGCTACCCAATATTTCACACGTTATTTTTTTAAGACCAAAAGTAATTTTTCCTTGGTTCTCCTTAGACAAATTGAAAAAAAGCGCTTGTTTATAATGTTAAATGTTGTTCACTATACATTAAATAATAATTTCCGTTAGTGATATATCTGAGTTATTATTATTTATTATAATAATATATATCTATTAGAAAATTTTATATATATATATATATAAATACGACCATATATAATTACACTTAAAACCTGCAGTATCTTACCTACTTGTTTTATATTTAGAAGCCAAGTTCTAAATCTAAATATTTCGACGAAGCTAGAACGACTTTTTTTATATTGAGTAAAACGTTCGACAATTGTAAATTTGGTCTAATTATTGCTATGATCGAATGAACCAAACTTACCAAACCATAGATGCAGACATGCAGTAAGTATTTTATCCTAGGACACATCCATCCAAAGACCTTTTAGGCTGTAATTTTTTTCTTCCATATAAATTTCAATGTAAAAATTTTTTTTTTTTTAATAGATTTTAATAGAACTTACGTTATTTAAATCCTAGCCATATTCGGTTAGCCTGTTTACTGTTGGTTATTAAATAAACGGAATATAAAAAAAGAACCGGATGGGCATCGCTCTGCTGTACAGTTGGGGATGGAGTGCACCTCGTTCATAGGATAGGTCATTAGAATGGATTTGCTAAATTTGAATGCAATGATAGGTATCATTGAATACGAATAACGATTCTGAACGGAGATGATATGTTGGTCTAAAATGGGTATATAATAATATAATATTTTATATTTAAATTGAAATATAATGCAATAGAATGCAATTTTGTAAAAATCTAATTTCAAACGGTCATAACATTTTTTTCTTAAAGTCCAGTAGAAATTATTTTATAGCTTTTTGAAAAGTAACTTATGGATAACCCAGTGTTAGAATTGTAATCCTTAAGTATAAACTGAAAATTTTTTATGAATTTTCAACTACAAAATAACTTGCAAATCATCGCAATTTTAACACATTTTCTACAAATTTGAACTTTATGGGCTTATACAAAAAATTTGAGTAAAACGATCTTCGATATATTTTAGCTACGATAAGTGTAACTTATAAGTAATAAGTAATAAGTTTTTTTTTTTTTAGCTTTTAGTTATACTATCACAGCTCAACTATTATATAGAAAATAAGAAAAGTTATAACTTATTATTAAAATAGCAATGAAGATACCAATGAATAATATAATAAATCTGAATCTCATAAATATCTGACTCCGAATATTATATTCTTCTAATAATAATACATATTGTATACAAGACGACCACCACATGCGATAGGAGCCTAAAGTATACAACACATATTGGTGTTTATAAAAATAATATTATACCCAGGCAAATAATTCAATTTTGTTCGAAGAATAAAACTAATGTTCATGACTTATAATGTGCCGGATTATTAATAGAAAAATGTCGTGCCACAAAATTTAAAACTATTCGAATACTGTACAAGACTGCTTTAAGAATAACCAAAAAAAAAATTATTTTTATTAATTAATTGGTCCATAAAATACATCTAATTAAATTCAGGGCCGTATTTCAAATTTTGCCTCCCTCCAACCTATAAGGAATGTTATATACATGGTTACATTACATAATGTATGTAGAGGCAGTTTGAAAATTTGCCTCCCTTAAAAAATTTCCGCTAGGGGCAACACGGGACCGTTAACCCCCACCCCTAAAATCGGCCATGATCAAAATGAATTATACGTATGAGAAAGATATAACTATTTTTAAAAATGTTGCTAACTCACTTTAATTTTGATCATTCATAAGTTTTATAAAAATGACAAGTATTAATAATGCTTAATACATAAAAATGCGTAATAAATTATTATTTAAAAAAAAAAACAAGATTGAAAATCTACAAAAATGATGTTTGACTTTACAATCAATAGGTCACCAATTTTGTTTTAACATCAATAATTGTTGTATTTTGTCTTTTTCCTATTTATATGCACATTTGACATTAGACAGATTATATTTAGTTACAAAAATGAAAATAATGAGATAGAGAACGCTATAAATTGACGTCTTAATAATCAAGAATTCAAAATTCAACATTTAATCCGTGTCAAAAGTATTATTTTATAATCTGCAGCAGTTTACACGAAAAAAATTAACATTCTTGCATTAGAATTTAGTCACCATATGATAATTTATAGACAATAATATTCTATACTATGTCATGGTGTATTTTAATAATTAATTTATAAGTGAAACACACATAATAGTAATTTGAAAAATAATAAATAATTGTTTCTATTTATTTTTGACATTTTTATAATTATTATTTTTTAAGTTGCGACTGAATAAGAACCAAATTATTAATCGAAAACTATAAAAATTCTAAGTTTTATAACTCAAAATGTGATATCCACTAATTAGAAATACTAAAACTATAATAATTAGTTATAAAATCCAAACAATAAATAGGTACTTAAAACAGTTGAAATATTATTTTTTTATTAATTCTCAAATATTGCCGAAAATATATTTTTTATCATAAAATCAAAATGTTTTTATTATATTTACTTAAATAAATAATCATACTAAGTTAAGTTTTTTAAAACTATGGCTACAAAAATATTTTAATTTTTAAATTCTGGATTAAAACTGTTTAGAAACCAGTCTACAATTTAAACATGAATAACATACAACTTTTAAAATTTTATATTTTAGGATTTTTAAGAAGAATTGAAAAAGTACACATTTTTCACAATATAATTATATGTTACTTTTCTGCAGGATTTTTTACTTACAGAATCATTTTATTTACAAGAAGCACTGAATACATTAAAATTTAAAAATTGATATCTAAATTATATAAAAACAAAATTATAAATGGTAAACAACATCAAATTTATCAATTGAAAAAAAATATTATCTTTACTAAACTTAATAAACATATTGCATAGGTATATAAAATAAAACTAAAAATACATTAGGTAAATAACTTAACACAAGTGCTTTGATATTGGTACATAGTTGAAAGACACACAGACACAAACACATTTGTTCACAAAAATTGCTACAACCCAGTCAAGTACATTTAATCAGTTTAATATCTGATAGTGTAGATAAATTACATTGGTAATACAAAATAGTTCATATATATAATTAATGAAAAGAATGGTAAATACTTAAATTAACAGGTGAAAATAATTAATAATTTAATTATTTAAGTAATATTCAAACTATTAGTATAAATAAATAAAAAATTAAAATTATCATTTTGATAATGTAATAATAAAATCAGCTAATTTGATAGAAATAATACAACATCAAATTTACTCTTTTATAAATGTGTCTTAATCTAACTTTACTTAAATTATTTCATTAATAACTAATTCATTTTAAGAGAATAATTGTTATTTATTAACCTTCAGTATTAACAGATTCTCTAGCATGGTGAGTACGAACATGTTTGTTATGATTTGACTTAGAACTAGTTGTTTTGCCACATATATGACATGTGTGGGGTTTTTGTCCAGTGTGCGTTTTAATATGATCTGTAAGATAATAACTGCGATGAAACCTATAAAAATATAAACAATTATAAATAAATTATAAACACAATAAAACTTTTTAATACCACAATTGAAAAACTATAAAAACCATATTAAAGGCCCAATTTAAATTACAAAGAATAGATTTTTATACACAAAGAAAAAATAAATGTAATAAACTAAAAATTTTATTCTATTCATACTTATACTTTATATATAAAGAATAATTGCATTATTGATTTTAAATTTAAATAATTAACAAAACTTAATCTTAAGCTCAATTTTACTATTGAATATTTTCTCATTTTGTATACCGTATATTAAGTTTAGACCACATAATCTAATGTCATATCAATTTATTAAATATCTATTGTAATTAAATTACTATAAATAATCATTATAATATTAAAATGAACAAACGATGATTTCTGCAATATTTTAGGGATAATATTGTAGAAGTATTTTAACTAATGGATCTCATGAGTTGCCTCAATGAAGCTCAGTAACCTTTTGATTTAATAAAAAAAAATTATAGAACCAGCTTACTTTTTGCCACACTCGTTGCATTCAAATGAACGATTGCCTTCTTCATGTTCTGCCATATGTCTCATACAATGTTTCTTCCTAATAAATTGCTTGCCACATTCATTGCACGTAAATGGACGAACTCCATTGTGGGAACGAACATGAGCTTCCCACTCATGTTTGAGATAAAATGCACTTTTGCACTGGGTACATTTAAAAGGTTTGTGCGTTCGAGACATATGAGTCCATTGATGCATTCTTAAATTCCACTTAGTACGAAATGATCGGTTACAGATATTGCATGAATACGGTCTTAAATCTTTGTGAATAAGCATATGAGTAGCAAATGATTTACGTAAAAATGTATTATTGCATATATGACAGGTCATGTTTTCCATTTCACGATCTTTTGAAGGTAAATAAGATGAATCATGTGCATGCCGAATATGCCTAGTCAATGATGATAAGTGTACAAAACGTTCCGAACACCATTGACATTGTTTAGGTTTAACTTCATGAGTTTCTTTGTGCCAAGCAAGCTTTTTTAACGATGTGAATACCTAAAAATAATAAAAATGAGAAAAAATGATATAATTTATTAACTGTGATTTACTCACCTCTCCACAATGGCAGTAAAAATCTTTTGGAGTCCCAGCACTTTGATGTAGTTTACGTGTATGACTATTTAAATTAGCTCTACTTCTAAAAGAAAGATCACACCGTGAACAGTTGTATGGTTTTAAATTTAAATGACCATTCATATGATCTTGGAGTCTAACTCGACTGACAAAACCCTTATTACATTGATCACAGACATATGGCTTGATTTGTAGATGACGTTTCAAATGTGTAGTCAAAGTGAATTGAGAATGAAATTTCCTTGAACAAAAACTACATATCAACGGATGAACATTCAGTATATGTTCCCGAAAATCTGTTATTAAAGGAAAAACTGTGTTACATGTAGGACATAAATTATTCTTATCTGAAACAAAAAAAAAAAGTATTAATAAGCACCGAACACAATATTATTTTACAAATATATTTATTATATTGAAAGATACTATATTAGTATTTCAAACATGAACCCAATGTATGTAAAAAGTAATTCTAAGTGAAATAGATTGGGTGGAATCAGCTTAAATTTATAAAAACACATAATAAACAGTACAAAGTCAATCATCTATACAACTAATGTCTGGATTCGCAAATATCCGGATAATTGAAATATTTATTATATATATAACTAGTTCAACAACAAAAAACTGACTGAGTTGACACCATAACAGTAGCCGATAACAATCATTCAATAATTGTAGAGAAAAATCTTTAACTATACCCATATTGTTCAATATACTTATATACTAAAACAGCAAATATATAAACTTTACATTGTGGTTATGAAGAAGTATCCGAATTTTTAAATATTCTTACTTTAAGAAATCATAGAAAATATCTATCTTGTATTTTTCTTTTTAAATTATTAAATTATAAAATTGAATGCCAAGAAATATTAGAAAAACTAAATTTTAAAGCACAACCTAACTTAACAAGAAATAAAAATTAATTTACTTTAAAAAATACGTTTAAAATTTACGTTCTAATTACTCTTCTTCCTCTCTGAAAAATTCACTAATATGAAATGCAAATTCAATAGCTCACAGTTAATTCAGTAAAATATTATAATTATATTAATAACTTGTAATTCCTCTTGTACTATATCTATATTATGTTATCACAAAGCTAATATTCATCATATGTTTTATAATACTGTAATACTATGTATTTGGATTTATTCCGCGCAAAAAAGAAGTAAAAAATATCTTTGCAAATATCTAACCTACAATTACGTGAAATAACAAAATATAGCTTTTTATTCTAATTTAAATACCTAGGACCTTAATTAATTATAATTAAAATAACCCAAAAATCTTGGAAAATTGTGTATATCATATTAGACATTAATATATACTTTACATATTGATGAAGTTGCACTTCAAATGAAGTGTCTTCTGCCTTAATCTAAATAGAAAAACATAAAAAAATATATTATACCTTTATGAGTATCCATGAAATGTAATGTCATTTTCAAATAATCTTCAAATACTTGACCACAAATACTACACTCAACTTTCAGATATTGATGATCGCCTTCATCATTTTCAAGTTTAGTTGACAATGGTTTGATGTACATTAAGCCTTTTTTAACACCTTCTTCATTCTTATGTTCTTCATTTATATGTGCTTTACGTACTTTAATTCCATCAAATTTTAACTTGCAGTACGGACAAATTAATTTTCCTATTAATGGTTTTACTTCTTTTTTCTCAATGATCTCTTCTTTAGGAATTTCTTCTCTATTTTTTAAAGACATTAAATGTCTAGCAGCAGTACTAACTTCATGCAGTATAACTTCAGTATCATTCCATGCAGTACTTGTATGAGGCTGAGACTCATCACCACTTTTCATTGTCCATATTGAAGCAAGTATAGGTTCAGGAGGTTCTAAACTTTCTTGGCCAGATAATTCCCCATGAGCTGGCATAAGTTCATCTGTTTGAATATCTAAAGTTAATTGATGTTCTTGATGATTTGAAGATATGTATTCTGGATGTAATTCCATTATATTAAGAGTACTATACTGAGGAGGATTGAGTTGAGGATCTGGATCAGTATGTGATATACGAGCATTTTCACTAGAATAAAAATATCGTGACATATATTCTTCATTTTCAATTGGGTTACTGTTTGAGTGAAAAGGATCATTATAATTTTCTGCTAAGGATGAGGCGGTTTCTTCTGACACCTCACGATGTTGAGTTGATTCATTTGATTCTCCTTGAAAACTTATGCTGCCATCTAGACGGTCTTCTTCAAATTCTCGCCGGTATTCATCATCAAAAGTAATATTATTATCATCAATATCCATGTCATCTTGATTTTCTTCAAGAGCATCTCGGAGCTCTGATAATGCTTGACTGTTTTGACTTTTAGGTGATGGACAGCTATTTGCATTATTTCTATCTGTGTCTTGCACTTCATCTTGTGTATTAAGGGTAACTGAATGACATGATGATACTGAAGAAGTTGAACAACTGTCATCTGAAAGGTTTCCTTCTGACTGTTCGATAGGTTTTGATGGCTGTGGTAATTGATTGGCTAATAACAATAAAGCTTTTATGACATGTTTTTTGGGATGTGTATTCAAGTGGGTATGAAGGGATATCCCTGGTCGTAAGTACAATGTGCAAACTGGACAACATGATTGAGACTCTTGATTCATATTTTGTCAACAACAATTTTCAGTCTAAAACAGATTAATTGGGAATTAATATGTAATAAAAATTTAATTATGACTAAAAGTAGTGGCATTCAGATATGTTGCAAATGAGGCTTGGCCCTCTGGTCCCATTGGGAAATTGGGTGGGTGGATGGTATTATTGATAAGTATGTTACTATTTTACAAGTATTTTTACAACTTTAGTAAAACATCTGTAGTTGTTGTATTCAGCAACCATGTACAGAGACATTTGGGTATTTTATAAAAGTCAAATATTATTTGCAAGGGGAAAAGTTGGTGAAATAAGAAAATCAACTTCATCCTACATGGAGGATGGGTATGCATGCTACTAAGAGTATTGATTTCATTAGGATGTTCATTAATGAAAATTTAATAAAACAAATTTACATTTAAACCTTTATCTTTTATAAGTTAAGAATGTATTTCAAAATCATGTTAATCAAACCATAATTAATTGATGATGTAATTTTATAGTCTTTTTGTTATCGTTAATCAGCCTGATGTTAATAAGTTAAATAATTCAATATATACTTGAAAATATGCCTAAAAATAAAAATACAACATAGGAATAAAAAAAAAAAATTGAGCTATAATCTAGAAAATGATATAATGTACGTATTTTATGGGAATAAACTACATGAAACTATTGTTACAAGTTATAAAATTTGGATAAGTGGAAAACCAGAAAAAAAAGGGACAAGAAAATAACAATAAATTATACGTACTGTTTCAATCACCGTTACATCTAGGGCAAAAATATTGAAAATCGAAATATTTCACTTTACCTTTGGAGATGAGGAATAATGGAAAGCGATTGCGGCCTTAACGGCCTCAAAACTGACTGTCAAACGATGATGAAATGGTAGGTGGACAATACCAAATTTGAATATACACCTGAATAGCGTCAGATTAGTTAAAACTATTAAAAACTACACACTAAAACCTAATATAGTTATTAATATAAACAATTATATATATATATATATATTTAATAATTTTTTTTACAAATTTACATGATGGAGAAAAGAAAATATCAATAGCGAGCAGTGTTGCCACATTTCCAAGGCCGACGTGTCCAAGCAAAATGCAGAATTGCCAAGCTGTCGGGATACGGTATCGGTGAAACACTGTTTTCTCAAACTCAACACGAATGAAATTAAATTTCTATTTTTTTTTTTTAAATAATATTTATTATACTTTTATGTTTTAGTATTCCATCATCCGTTGCTTGTACGCATCTTGATGCCTTGGGCACGTGACCATTAAATTAAAATGTTCAATAGTTGAGAAAAAGAAGCACTCCAGTCTCCAGAGTATTAATGATTAACCACATAATTGTATGAGAACATGAGGTATTGCCAGAGGTAACACCAATGACTAATGAGGGACCTAGGGCCTGTGCCTCCTCCCCAAGTCTTTATTTTTCTAAAAAATTTATATACTGTTAAAAATAAAATAAAATCATATTATTCTGTCTCGAGACCAAATAGATCATATTTAATAATATGTTTGCTAAAAGCCTTATATGTTTGCTTAAAACTAAAAACAGACTGTTTGATGTTGTTATAAAAATAATTTTTTGTTATAAAGTTTTCCGAAAATTACGACTTAGCGATTCCCCCAACCAAGTCTCTGGAGCCGAGGTTATTACAATATTGACTAATGTAGACTTCTTCTGCAATAGTGCAATTAATTATGAAATAGGTAGTTTAGCAAATTATCGATGGTCGCGAGTCGTGACGTTTGATATGTAACGATTATGTTACCAACAATTTATTGAGGCTTTGATTAATGTTTTTCTTATCCGGTACTCGTCAGTCATTGGGCGCAACGAAAATAAAACGACATAATTGTTAATTTCATTGAAACATGCGCAAGAATATTATTCCGTGGACAGTATTAGAGATTATAATGGGTAAAAAATAACGTGAATAAAATGTAGGTATACAACATTGTCAGCAGCTGTACAGTGAAGTGGGGTATTGATAGACCGGAGGTAATAAATTGCTCCCGGCAACAGAGCTTTCCAGAATCCGTTGTATGCACAAAAAAATATAAAAATTAAAATTGTAATACACATTTTTTTCTCTTACAAAGAACTAATACAAGGAGGATGCATTGCAATAAGGGCCTTGAGAAGGACACTTTATTGATTACATTTTCAGAATTTGTCGTACCTCGTACAGCAAATGAGTGTTAATTTCTGTGTGGTTATTACTGGTCGTATGCAACAAGCTTTTTGCCATTGCTTCTTGGAGTGTTCATCAATTCACATCTATAAGTTTCCTGCACATGTAAACATAGTACGTCACATGAGTTGTCTTAAGGTGTCTGGTGCCGGGTTATTTATTAAAGAGCAAATCATTGGTAACCCGACCCGATCCATATATTATATTGGGTCGACGTTACCGCACAGCATATTAAGCGAAAATAATGTTTGAGATATAGGGGAGGCTGAAACTCAGGCTCATATTGGAGCCAAAATGTACATGTATGTCATTAGTTTTTTCGGAGGGATTCACAAAATTTAGGGAAGGATTAACACCCAGTCCCTCTATTTGTGCTTATGGCCGTATGTGCCTGAGAGTGTAAATGATTATTATATGGTGGGAGTAAACAATAGAGTAGGAGTCTACAAATAACATGAAAGCACGCGCATGCACATGTTACTCACAAACAAATAATATAAGAACGAAATATTTAGTTGTAAATTCAATATGTTTATGAAATGTAATTTTTTAATATTATAAAATGTTTTTTTCTTAACCTAAAAGCTAAAAGGATGATCATAAAAACGGCTTTGTTCTCATTTGGAAACGCCTTTATTAATGCTATGCGACAGACAAGTATGGTTTTAAATTTTAATAAACATTGTTCGTACCAATAACCCAAAAAATAATTTGATAATATTATTTTTTTGATAGATTTCACACACAAATCATAAATAAGTTCATTGCAATAGATTATTCCAAGTAAATGTATGTATTCCATTCTCGAATAAATAAATTACTGTATAAAGTTTTATTCTCAAATTTAGACAGAGCCTACTGAGTCTAGTGCTTTCAAAGCTAAATTTTCGAAATGGAATACACTAAGTGGTTAAAAGAAGTCCTCTATGGCCCTATAACAAGTGGTCAAAAGGCGAGATGAATTAGACAATCGCGACACCATGTCACATTTTCTTGAATTTTTTTCAGAAAACAAATAAATTTATGAAATTATCAAATCAAATGCAAGCACAAACATCTTATTGAATGATTAATTAAACATAATAGTTGTAATAATAAAAGTACCTAGTAGCGTATTTGTAATTTGTAATATATTAAAATATGTGTGGTCAAATTGTGAAATTAAACGTTAGTAATACTTAATTATATTTATATTGTAAAACGAAAGTAATAAAAGTGTAACACGCATGTACGTACATATAATATATTTTTGTTTATTGAAAACCATTTTATTTTGGTAGACCACGACAACCTAGAAAAACTCAAGAGGTCGATCACAAGTCTATTTAAGTTGGCTAACTCTGTCCACTAACGCAGCTATTTTAAAACTTAAAAAATTATGACCCTTGTTTCTTTCTTAACATATGGAAACTTTTTCATATATACAATATACTGGCTACTAAATCTATATCAAGATTTTCATCTTCAAAACGTATTTAAGAAACTCATCTTGACGGATTTTGTCAGTTTGCAGAGAAAAAAAAAATGCGTTTTGGATAAAAATAAATAAAATACATACACTATAATTTAATTATAAAAATTTATATATGTATAAATGTTAAGTACCCAACTATGGTAATTAAAGAAAAATGTATATCATACTAGTAAATTAGGGCGATCGCACACCAAAACTGTGTTAGACAGTGTCAGTCAACTAAAAACAATTTGTTTTATATAAAGTGCACACTATCTAGACAAAACACTATTGGACGAAAAAAAAATCAGTGGTCATCATGTCATCTGATGAAGATGTTGCGATTTGCATGTAGTACACTTTATAAAATTTAAAACAGAATCATAAAAAAATAAAAATTATGGTCTTATGGATACATAGTTACATAAATTCCCCTTAACAAGTCATTGTAATAATATAATATTACAATAAAAACGAATTTTGTAAAACATCAACGCACAACATAATATTCGTTGTCTAATTATGACTAAAGAAAAATATACACTTCAGACAGTATAAGTCATGACTGATGGTATTTAAAGCATAAATGTTTTTGCCTAATCAATGTACATATGCAACGTAATTCCCTACGTTCTATTTCTAACAAAACTGTGTTAGGCTAATATCATTTAAAGCAATTTTGCTTTTTTAGTGTGCGGTGGGCCTTAGTTTCATTTAAATATTAGAAACTAGAAAACAATTTCTGATTTTATAATGCATTACAAAGCATGAACAGTCTTCGAGGTGGTTCAAAATAATTAATTTGTGTACACTAAATGTTGAGTTTACTTTGAGTATCGACATGTGTATACAATTAACTTGAGCATTTTTTTTACATTTAGTTGGCTATTCATTCAGATGATTATAATATACATTTATTAAGACGTAATACCCATATGCATTGTGTCACAAATGTACAACATAGCAAAAAACTGTTTTTCGCGGGATAGAATCACTCCCTCGGTATTTATAGTAGAATAACCAAAATTTCAGAACGCATAGGGAACAACTTTATCTGTGTCATTATTTCGTTTTTATTATTTGGATAACATAAATAAAATTAAAGTTATCAGTTATAGTAATTTAGGATTTTTCTTGTTTTTTTCATTTAATTATTAAAAATTATCGGTAAATGATATAAAAAAAATTAAAACACTATGCCATTAATAAAGTTGTTCCCTATGCGCTGTGGAATTTTGGTAATTCTACTATAAATACCAAGGGAGTGGTTCTATCCTGCGCAAAACAGTTTTTTGCCATATTGTACACTAGTAAGACAGAAACAACGCATACGGGTTCACATACTCTTAATCACTATCATCAGCAATATAAAATTTAAAACAGGATTCAGAAAAATACTTAGTTATAATTACATTTTTAAAACTGAGAAAACAATAACACATTTAATCAATTTGTATTATTTTTGAAGATTAAATATTATTGTATTATTCTTACAACCAATAATTGAGACATAGTATTCTATAGTTAATTGAATATAATGAAAATAACTAAGACACTTTATAACCAAAGGTATTGTTTATTAAATAATATATAATGTTAAAATGACTACAGTAGGTTTTAATATTGTAGTACACATAAAATTTTCATTTACCAAGTTCAGAGGGCTTTAACACATAATGAAGAAGGTTACCAGAATAGGATATTAAATATGTATGAATCATTTGGGATTTGTTATATTATAATAGTAAAAAAGTTTATATTTAAATAATTTGTATTAAAAATTGTATACTTGTAAAACATAAAATAAGATGTGAAATGGAGCCAAGTTTTATTTATTATCAATCATATTAAAACATTATCTTATTATATAAAAAAAAAAAAAAAAACCAGATGGAAAAAATAATGTTATTGATTTTTAAAGTGAAGCAAGCTTAATCTAGTGGTGATAAACTGATAATTCAACATACGTTTCCGTATACAATTCTAATTGATAGAACAATACATTTTAATAAACGATACTGTTGATGATTAGGAACTAAAAAGAAAAAAAGCGGACTTTATCATAAATATATTTTTTTTTGAATAATATGGCTCCAAAAATGTATATAAAAAAATGTAATAAATTAATTAAAATTATAAAATACTATACATATTTATATTTTATTATATAAAATATAATAACTAAGGAAAACGGTTTTTAACTTGTTTTTAAAATATATTTTTATTTACATTGTTAAAAGTTTATTTGTATGGATCTGTCAATTATGTTTCCCCCCTTCTCATTAGAACTCCAGTATCCTATTAATTTCTTTTTTAAAAAAAAAAAAAAAAACAGAAAATGGTTTTTTTTCTTTCATATAAACAATCTCCAAAAATTATAATCTCTACTCTTCATGGGATCTGTTGATGATAATGGCTTCTTGGCGGTCTTCAGGTGACAAAGCTTTGTCTTCCCATCCCCATATGCCATGAGTTCCATCACCAGTTCGGTCTACACGTTTACGTATCATGTCCATGGATACTGTTTTCAAGTCATAAGCCCAACCTAATTTGGAAAAGAAATCTATAAATCCAGTGGTTAAATTAGCACGGTAATTTCCCAATTCTGCTGCCTTGTAGTCCCATGGAAATACATGGTGGTAGTTGTGCCAACCTTCACCAAGAGCACCTAATGCTACACCAATATTTTCAGCAGGGTTGATAAATCTGAAAATAAAAATATGAATAACAACTTCCTAAGTTAATAATTTATTGGTAATTTTTAATTGGCAGTATTAAACAATTAAATTCAGTTATAATTTATCAATCAGAAAAACACAAACAAATGAATGTCATAAAGACATATGTATTAAAAATAAAAATTATTAAACCCAAATGAAAATTTATTGATTTGAATAAATTTTGTACTGCTGATTAAATATAATTAAATTTTTTAATTTGCGTCTTTATTGGTATGTTATTTATATATAATAGTATTAGTTTTTCATTAATATAATAAAGACAGCAGACAGAATTGCTGATTATGAATACTAATAACAACATAGAATACTTAAATTTAATGCAATGGTAATCTTTTTTATTTTGATATAGTAGTTTTATCTCAATAAATACAATACCATTTAAATTCAATTATTATAGCACATTAAATTAAAAAATATATTATTATAATAATAATATTTAAAGCTTATATTTTTTTTTAAATTTATCAGTGAAACTAAATTAAATACAAAATACCCATATTAAATTCAATTATTATTGCACATTAAATTAAACAATATAATATTATAACAATAATATTTAAAGATTATAAAATTTTTTAAATTTATCAGTGAAACTAAATTAAATACAAAATACCCATATTTATAATATAAATGTACACTTACTTATCATATGGTTTATCACCCCACATATGAGCAGCACTATTAACAAGCCATGTCATATTTAAAGTGAAAGTATATCGAAACATGGCAGCTACAAACCATGAATTTCCCCAAGTTTCACCCCAAAGAAATACAGGCACACAAGTAGGGATCAAGAAACATAAGACTGGCATCAACAATAAATAATACCTAAACAATTTAATTAAAATATTTAAAAATTTTTTTTTCAATATTTTGAATTAATATATCTTTTCAATTACGTAGTTTGGAATTTTACAACTGGATCACGATCTAAATCGCTCATATCAATACCACGTCCTTTTTCTTTGATTTCGGGATGCTTACGACATAATAACCATCCAACATGAGAAAAGAAAAATCCACGTTTGGCATTATGTGGATCAGCATTTGTTTCACTGTACTTATGATGCATACGATGGTCTCGTGCCCACTCATAAATGTGATTCTGTAATAATAACATTAAAATAAAAATATTTTTGAAGTTTGTTAAAAAATGTTTTACTATTTCCAAAACTATTTTAGATCATCTAATAAATTATAGCATAACATTCAAAAAATTGAATTTGCCTGGTATAATTTAACACATTTATAAATGGTTGTAATAATTTCAATGTGCATTATACACATATAAAGAAGTATGGAGTATGGATAAGAGAAATTCACTTAAAAAATTATTAAATTTATTAGACATACAATATATTTAATTTTTTAACATTCTTCATAATATATATTCTATTTCTATTACTATTTTCTTCTTCGACTTGGCCGCCATTATACATCTTTTACTATGATAATTTTATTTTCTATTATAAAATGAATCATTTTTCTAATATTATTTTTATTTTCTAATTACCTCAAAAGCAATGGTATTGAATATCATCAAAATAATACGAAGTGGAAGTTTTGCTTTGTATGATCGATGTGCCCATAATCTATGTGCTCCAGCAGTAATTCCCAACCCGGACATTTGATACAGTAAAATGGCTAAAATATGAAAATAAATTTTAAGAAAGTACAAGATTAACACACAAAGTAATTTTAAACTCACCCCATATTGATGTTGCTATTTTTGCAGAAGCTAACATTAGGTATGCACCATATAGTGCAGCTATATGTAGGTAAGCGAACAGTACAACATTTCGCCAGACAATTTCACGTTGATATCTGTATGGTTTGTATTTATTATTTTCTACAGTTTCACCTTCAGCAATTTGATTTCCTTCATCAACTACAGATGGTTCTGTACCATCTTCATTGAATAAAACACTAGGTGCCCCAACAGAGCGCTTGGTCATATTTGGCGCCATTTCTAGGTTGTTTTTCTATAAAAATAAATAATATTACTTAATTAAAGTATTAAAAATCTAACCAGTTTTCAAATATATTTATTCTAATTCCTAAAACAGTTTTATTTTATTTATTTTAATAAAAAAATTATTTTAAATTCTAATAATTAATAAATCTAAACATTTTTTGATTACTTTTGAGTTAAACCCTGTTTTTTTCTATATGTAAATATAATTAAATTAAGGGCAAAACTTTTTTAATTTAATATATTTACATGGTATACACTTTAATCCTATAAGGTGCTTATATTATAAATAACAGACTTAAAAATTTACCAAAGATAATATGTAGGTACATTGAAATATTTAAGTTGATTTAAAATTATATATGTATTTTAAACCAGTTTATTTTATTTTTCCATATGTAGGTGAGAAGGTAAGAAAAACAAAAATATCAAAAGTTAAATGTAACCACCATATTTTTAAGTTTTATTGATAAATAATTTAATAAAACAATTATTTAATGCTAATATACTATCATTTAAGCATTTTCAATAAAATTGTTCGCAATATAAATTAAACAACAAAACCTATTCAATATTTTTATAAATAACTACAGCTAAAAGCAAAATATTTTATTTTCAAATATTACCAATTAATTGAAAATAAATAATAAAAATAGTTATTGACTTAAAAACATTTTTCCAATAAAAAATTAATGTAAATAATAACATTATAATTTTATTCACAAGTGTATTGTTCTACAGATAACACTTTACAATAACAAGCAGATATTACAATGTTTTGTAAATGAATTGTTTTTGAGAAAAAAAAATTATATGATAATTTTAAGAAAATAATGACGTCAACACATTTTGTTCACATATTTTTTCGTTGCACAATTACTACGCATTAATAATCATTATACATTGAAAAAATTGCAGTGACAAAATAAATACCATCTAATTATGTTTAACATAAGGATATAGTTAGATATAAACTGTGTCGTTGTTAGAAAAATATGCAACATATTAGCGAGTAGTAGCTATCATAGACACATTTAACATTGATTCAAGATTAAATTCAAGAGGGGTTTTGAGATAATATTTAAATTATTTTCCTGAAGACTATATTTTTGATTTAGATGAAATATTTATAATACAAATGATGGATATTGTAAATACAATAATAAAATAAGTAGTAAAATATATGGGGTACACATGCATGGCCATAAGATAAAAATTTAACTATGCAACCTAAGGCACACTTAATTTTAAATATTATTACGCTTATTAACTTTCCTTAAAAATACAAATCCTGCATTAAAAAAAATTCAGAAAATATTTAAATCTCAACTGAAGGTTAGAATTAGTTAATTTAAAATATATACAAGTAATTAAAATTTACGATATCACTAAATGTATTAATTACTAGTAGTTAAAAAGTTATGAATAACCTCCAACATCCACGATGAAATCACGTGAAAAAAAGAAGATTCTTAAATATTTTTCAACCAATATTAACTTTAAATTCTTTAGTACATCATTATTTTAGTGTAATATATATATTAATTATAATATTTTAACGTATGTTGAGAATTATTATTTCAAGAAATGATTAAGCGTTATCAAAGTTATCAGTATTTTAATATTAATATAGCTCTAACTTTACGTCGTAAAATGTTTTAACTAAACAAAATTATGCAATGTCAAAAAAGTAGCTAGTATTAGAAAAATTTGGCACTAAGTACGCACTTTTTATTTTATAACAATATTCATAAGTACCTACTTATTAACTTTATACTCAAACATTTAGGTTATGCAAGTTCAGAAAAATATACAGGTAATTTGCACAACTAGTTTATAATTATTCCAACAGAATTTATAGCACAAATTTCTCTTTCTAATAGATTCCATGAATTATTGTATTAAAATATATTTAAATTCAAAATATTATGTGTAATTTCCAAGCCTTTAAAAATTCGAATACTCGCTCAATAATCACATTGTCATTTTAATAAAGGTCGCAGAGGTCATATATATCAGAAACCTTCCTGCGCCAATCCGAATGATATGACTAATTTGTCAATTAGGTAATATTCGCATAGTTGTGTATACATTTCAAAATAATGCTTCCCCAATGAGGCATTTGACCTTATTCTATAGTATAATTTTAAAAATAAGAAACAAATTGGCCTTTAAAACTGCGCAACAATTTGTTATTTGCAATTAAATATGAACTACAAGTGAAAAATCAATAGGTGAAAGTACTTCAATGAATGGATAATATAAATGAAATTAGACACATTTTCAACTCGTAACAGTATTAAGTTATATAACTAAAATATCCAGGAGAACGAGATAAAAGTTGAGAAGAGAAGTAGTCACGTGTCCGATTTCAAGTGTACTAACAAGTAACAATCATGATTATCTGGAATCTGCTTTCACCTTTCATTAAATAATGAATTACAATGCGCATTTGCCTGATAACATTAAAGATAGTTAAGAGATGGGGGATGCTAAAAATAAATACTAAGAATGAAAGAAAAAGCACGAGAACATAACATTATACAAAACGGATTGAAATTAAACCAAATTTGCTGAATAGATAAGAGGGAGAAATTTAACTCCGTATCTGCACTTAAAGAAAAAAATTATTTATACAATCAAAAATTGTAATTTAATATTTACGTAAATTAGATATTATATATTATTTTATTGACAATTTTTTTTTTTTATTACAAATCAGGGTTTATACCTATTAATATTATGCATTGATACGATTAGTTCGAAGACTATTAATGAATAAACAGCTACATTTAACGCATGATTAAACTGTAAAAAATTGTTTGAATGAAAATTTGAAACAATCTAATATTCTTGATAAAATGATAATCTTGGACATAATATGTTTAGTCATTAACCGTTCACACCAACACAAATAAATTATATTTGTAATAAATAAGGTTTATTGAGAGGATGCCACACTCACATGTGTTGTTTCTGTCTTACAAAAGTAGAACATAGCGAATATGCGTTTACGAAAACTAATTTTGTACTACAGGATTTAAAATTAGAGTAATCTAACCTATCGGAACTTAAAATTAAGAGTAATATCTGTGGCTCCAAGGAGCTTATTTTACGAAATTTTAATTTTTGAAACGAGTTATGACAGTTTTAAAAAGTTACAATTTAAAAAAAAAAAATTTTTTAATTAGGATAAAATTTTAATCAAGCATATGAAAATTCTACTCCAAATGAATCGTTATATAAATAGTGAAAAATAAAAATTCTTTCTTTAATTCCAAAATTCGTAGTTTAAAAAATATATACAATTCAATTCTCAATTCAATATGACAATAGGTTTTATCATTTTATCTAAGGTCATGTTTAATATACACACAACAAGTGTTTTTCATACAAATTATATACATAAGTATGGTATACTCCATTTATATTACAGAAAAAATAATAATGGGGTAATTTTTTTTTACCTTGATATTGTTGATATTGTCAATAAAATTTTGATGATACTGATGAAACTATTGACATTACATTTTTTTTAAAAATGCCATTGTTCTTCTAAGTATTCAGAAATAGTAATCTAACCGATTATAAAGAAAAAATTAACCATAAAGCTACAAATAAATACAATTTAGACAACATAAAATACTTTGCACTACTATCTAATACAATTCTATTTGAATAACATGTTTGAGTACCAACCAGTTGAATATTTAGAAAACATCATTAATTTTCTACAACAATATTATGGGCTCAGGATAAAATTAATTGGTCTGTAAATATACTGCTTATTCATTATATAACTTTTTATAAACATGAGAACATTTACAAAAGGAAACAATTGACAAAAAAATTAAATAAATCAAATAGGTATGAACTCTTAGGAAAACCACCCAATTAAAAAGATGTACATTTATTTTGTATTAGGTCCATTTTTTAAATAATTTAATAGTATTTTTATTATTAGTTTGTTTTTAGCCTGTATGTGGAATATTTTTACAGTGAAATAGTTTTAAACTTTTATGTGTTTGAATATTATCAATAAAAAGTAAGTATTCTATTCATTATAAATATAAATTTTTTATAAAAAAAATGCTATTTACCTAGGTATCTTTATAATTTAAAAAAGATAAAAATGAATTGCCAACAATATAATTGATAGATCTGACATGTCTATTAATAATGTATTTAATAAATAATATTTTATCATACAAGAAACAAATTTATCAATATTTAGGTATCAAAATATAGCTATAAATCCCTACTACATAAAAAAATATACAGAAAAATATGAATATTAATAAGGTACTTATAAGTACTCTATTATTACAAATTAGTAATATCCATTGAGATTGACAGAGCAACAATCTTAATAAAAAAAAAGGTTTATCTTTTTTTGAGGGACAAATTAGTTTATTTTTTAATAAACCACATAATTAGAAGTTGTTTATAAAAAAAAAATACTATGGCAGAGAAAGATGGAGTTGGTTATACTAATTTACCTTCCCCAATTAATAAACAGTTACCTATTACTTTAAAAAAATTAATTTATAAATAATTTTTTTTTATTTTTTTTTTTAATAATATATATAATATATTTGTACTAAAAATCTGGGGAAATAATAAAATGTATAGTTTCAGTTTGTCTAAAGCACCATCTAATTACATAAAATAATAGAGAAGTATAAATATAGTATAATGAAAATGAAACTATACTACTTTACTTGGATCACCTAACTTAAAAATGTTTTTAGTTGTAACCGTATTAATATACAAAATTTCACAGGAATATTGTATTTTAAGTAATTGTTAAGTTTATAATATTTAATTAGCAGTCAATACCTTTATACCTTAAATATTCCATAAAAATCAATAGAAAATGTTTAGGTATCTATCATACAATTTTATTTTCTTAATTATTAAATAAAATCCCTTAACCAAATTAATTTTACTTCTTAGAACTTTTATTATATCTACTTAAATAAGTGATCACAAAAAAAAATATAGAAAATTGTTTGCTGATCATCTAGTTTTATAAAAGTTTTGAAAATGACTAAATTTCTTTAAATTTGTAAATAATGAATGCATTAGGTAAAATGGAGCAATCAGTTTTAAAGACCAATTATGAAAACTTTAAAAATCAGCATGAAAAATGCATAGCAATTTGTTTATAGTTTAAACATAAGGTCAACTGATAAACATTTATTTAACCAATTGACCTTCTGGTGCTGAATATATCAAAGGATAACCAGGGCTTTTATGTCAGTACCAACACTCAACTAAAACTATTATTCCTAAAAAAGTATTTTAGACGTATACATACAACACTGGTGATACAATACATACATTAACTATAATAAAATACTTACATAATTTGAGGTAGAACTCTTTAAAATATACAACACAATTAACAATTCAGATATGAAAAATTGTAAAACGTACCAATTTGAGACTATTTTGTTAAAATTAAATTAAAATATCAAAGCAATTACCTGTTATTCCAATAAGTCGACTGACGGTATAAAAAAAAAAAAACTACGGAACTTGTTCACAATAACATACACACAGGCAAGCGCGTGAACGGTTTTTTTTATTATTTTCTTATATCTATTTTTAAGACGGACCGCAATTACAATGACAAAGGTCGCGAAACGGAAAACTGTACATTATTCTCGGTCGGTGATGAAAATGTTACGTCGCAGGCAAGAGTTGTACGTGTCGCTGTGCTGGCTGGATAGGAAATGGATACGATGGGTACCACGGACAACGCCGTCTGATAACGAAATGAACGTAGCCGAGAGCCCTTGCAGCAATCGAATCGTCTTCGAAATCCGAACGTCCGCACAAATGAACGGTAAGAACTGAAAAGACTTAAGAACCGGGCAACACGAGTCACTTGAATGAGAATCACGAAAAAATTAACGGACGACCCCTTTTGATAATGACAAAAAATACTAGTGATAAAAGCAATGATGCAATCGGTGCACACCTCTTCACTATCCCCACCACAACGCGATGGCCAACAGCTGCTGAGCCACACGGCGCCAGGTCATCAGTTACTGAGTTCAACGATGGAAAAACGTGTATGAAACGCAACGGTTTCTCGATTGGAGGGAAATAGCGGGAAATATATTTTACTACGTGTTCTCCGACGTTGAACTTTGAACGCAACCAATAACTCAAATACTAATCGCTGTAGAAGTTATGACCCGCTAATAACTGCTACGGAAATAGTATAGTTGTAAATATAATTCGAGAAAATTGTTACACAACATTATTTAATATTGGAGTTTGGTCGCCGAAAAATGTTACATGCTATTCTTTGATTATTTTAAACATTACAGTTAAAAAAAAATGGATTACATAATATTCAAAAATATAATAAATAAATTACAATGATACAACACATCAATATTAAAAAATAAAACAAACAATTTTTTTTAAATAATATTAAAAGAATATGAATATATTGTGTACACAATAGTCACATTATACAAATAAATAAAAATATTTATTCCACCTTTTAAAAACCTTTTTAAATATTTGACCAATCAATATGTTGGACATATTGTCTTTGTTTTATCATTGAAATCATTTGTCATTAAAATATTTTATGACCAACAGATGAATGCTATTGTTTTCATGAAATATATAATAAAATTATCATCTACAGAAATATATACCCAGGTGGGTATTTACAGAGAATATAATTGTCAATGCTACTTAATGCTTATACAAATAATGAAAAACATACTTGGAACTTAGTATATATATATATTATATATCTATATTTAAATATTGAAATATAAATTAATGAATTACATTTAAAAAAATATAGAATTTGATTATATATTATTTTGATAAATTAAATAATATTTTAGCAATATCACCAGCTTTTTTATTTAAGTCTAAGTTAATTAATCTTATAAATATAATCTCTGAAGTTTATTTTCAAACTCCATTGAAGTTGTTTACTTAAATTTTACACAGATATATATTTAGATACATTATTATCTCATTTTTTAATTGGAGAGGATAATAAATCTTCCCATAAATAACTAATTAATAATATAATGTAAATAAATGAACACAAAACAGCACATTAAATTATTTAATTTGAATATGCACTACACCAGCAGTTCTCAACCTTTTTTTTTGTCAGTACCTCTCATTGCTATATTGTACCCCTCATTATAAATTTAAAATTTTTCTTTCATAAATACTCATAAAATATTTAAATAAAATATAAAAATAACATAATATTATGGAAAAATGTTTACATTTTCATAATTTAATGAATAGAAAGATTGTAGTATGAAAATTAAGTGAAATCCTTAACCCATTGTTTCAAATTACATATTATTTAAAATCAGGCTCAAAGGATGCAAGATATAATCTTAAAAATTAATAAGTTGTTTTCTTTGAAACTCACTTTTGAAAGCTGTTTCACATTTAAGTTCTATCAAGTTATAATTTATAACAACATGTATAGCATACTTCCAAAACGAATTGTTTTAAATAAAACAAATTCAACATTTTTCCACTTTTTTTTCGCATACCTTTTAGAGATTATCTCAAGTACCCCAGGTTGGGAATCGCTGCACTACATATATAATTCAGAAATATTTTTTTTACTTTGAATAAGATAGATAATGGTTATAAAATTGGAATATCAATACTTATATACAATATATTATTATATTATCAATAATAGTGTTTATTATTTAATACAACTGTATATAATAAGGACTTATTATTCCTTGATTAGTAAACAATTAATAAATTTAAGTTAAGATTCAAATCAATTAAAGTTATTTAAGTAACAATTTAAAAATATTTGTTAAACAAATAAATATTTCTAATTAAATTAATAAGTATACACATATGAACAAGCAAAAAAGCAGTAAAATTATTCTATAAATGATTTAATATAGGGGTAAGTTATAATTTTAAAATGAAAGTTAATGTACTTAATTTTTGATACAATCAGTACTTTCAAAAAGTGTAACTGACTCCACACTTATTCTTCATATTAATTGTATAGGTATTTAATAGAACTTAAGTCTATTAATGTAAAAATTATCACATATTTAACAAATTAATATATTATAGATCAGATAATAAATATTTATGTAACTTATAATCAATATTACATCATAATTGTTGAGCATTTGCTAAGAATCTCAAAATGGTTGTGACAAATGTGAAGTTTAAAACTATTTTAAATAAAGAATAAGTAAAATTATTTAATATATTATCAGAGTTACTATTTATTATCATTAACTTTTGAACAAATTGTAATTAATTACAGCTATTATATAAATTTTATTTTAAAAATTAATTAACAAGTTGATTGAAACAATTGTTTCCTTAACATCATACTCAGATTTTGATACTACAGTCTATTATATTCATAAAATAGAAAAATGCATTATATAATAACATAATATAAGTTAATAAATATAACATAAAGAAAAATGTGATTGAATATATTAATTGCTGTTATCAGTTATAGCCAAAACCTTGGTATTTATGTGGAACACTTAATAGCTATAACTGACTTAAGAGATAATTATTATTTATTATAAACGCAATAAAATATTGCTACACTGTTTAATAGTATGTTTTTATACAAACATATTACTCAACAAAAAAATTATTCATTTAAAAGTACTAAGGAGAGAATGGTAAATTTGAAATCCAATTTACTTGATACTTTGTTAACAGAAGCCATAGATTAGTGATATATACCTTTAAGTATAACTATCTAATACCTATATAAATTATTTTATAATTAACTATAAATACAAATCATTTTTATTTATTATTGTAGTATTTAATTTTATTCTTTTTTATTTTTACTGTTTAAATATCATTGATATGATAATAATTTTCTATTGAAAATATTCCTTTAATTTCTTTTAAATTAAGGAAGGAAGTAATAGTAATATATTTAAGTATTTTATACAAACTATTGAGTTCAAAAATACATACATATATGTTCAATAGGTTAGTAAGTTAATAAATATGTTTAAAAGATTTCGAATCACTATTTTATTATAATACAATCAAAAACTAAATATTAAATAATTTAAAACATTAATGAATCAATATACAATTTTTTTTAAGGTATTTGTCATGATACATATTTGTTTAGAACTCAAAAGTATATAATATAGAAAACCATGTTTTGTTGGATATATAATTGTATAATAATCAAAAGGGGAACCTATATTACTAACTAATTTTGGTATCTCATCCAGAAATTAAAATTAATTGTTTTATTTTATTTTTATATTTTAGATAAATTATTGATTTAACTAAAAAATGAATTTGGTTAGTAATTTAAATATTAAATTTTAAATAAAGTAATATTTTGCAATTTAAATTTTGTACTCAAGTCTTGTTGATTACATTTTTTTATATGAGAAAAATTATTTTAGTGTTATATTGCATTGCATAAATCATTTATTAATGACCACATTCTTTGATAGTTTAATATTAGAGATGATATATTAAGCAATTCATTTATTACATTATTAATATTGCCACAGAACAATCTACGCAGGGGGGGTTACAGTAGTGCAACACGTCTCATACTGATATTTATAAAATAGAATTATAAATCAATGTTTTTAAAAATCATCATTTGTTAAGGGGATGTTGTCCATTTTATATTAACATTCCTTAGTTATCGAAATCTATATATATTTACACAAACTCAGTAGGAAGTTGCTTAATAAGGTAGCTCAAGATGAAAATTTGATCCAATAGGTATTTAACGTTAATATAATAACATTAAGACGAAAACTATCGATGGAAATTAATTGTAATCAAATAAACGCAACAATTTGGCAATTGTAACGAAAAGATAGCGAGTATAAGTGTCCAGAACTTACCTTAACAACTAGGTGTTGGCGATTGAAAATCCGTAAGCAACGAATGACTAACGGTCCACAGATGTATTAAAAACCAAATTATAACAAAAATCACTGGCAGAGGCCCTGATTGAACAACATCGTTTAAATTAATTTCACCAGAAGTTGATAGACACAATTCGGTGCATCGAAAGGAAGTTTCTAGAAATTGAGGTTACGTACGTACATTAATCGATTCGTCTTTAAATCTCCCTGGAACTTATCGCAACAGTGATAGTGTAGCTGATAACCGGTGACCGGCAGGCATGACGCATTTCTATGTGCTATGGCCTAAGGGCACGACGCTGCGTCGCACGATGTCTAGACTCTAATTCTATATAGACGGTCAGGTTGTTAATAACACAATACACTATATAAAACTAGTTACTATAACTAACGTTTTAAGTACTTTTAACGATTTTATCGACAGCCATTGCCCATTAGTACTCAAAACATTGGAGGCACGAAGGTAGTACTTGTATTATACTTGAATGCATGAGTAAATTAATGGCGTGTCATAAACCGATTCGAATTCCATTCATTTATTGACGAAATTCTTGTGTTTATAATATGGTACAAGGTACAACAATAGCCAATAGGTACGGAAAAGGTACGTGTATAAATGTATAATATTATGTACAAAAAAGTAACAAACTAACTACGGCTGTAAGTTCTTATGTCTGCACAATTCCGGGTCGTGTCCACTATTTACATATTAAGTATAAATGTTTAATGTATAATATGATTATTACTCAGCATGTATATGGTATATCAACACATATACACGTGTTCTACTGGTATTATGTTAATTTAAAATTGAAACATAAATTAACATAATTAGTTCGGTATTTCAGCATTTGCTGCACGTTCATTAAAACAATATGCACTTATTCATTATAATATAAAGTAAAAATTATAGATTTCATAACTAAATAAATCGATTTATACTTAAAAAATTAATAACTAGGTATTATAACTTATGTCAAAACCAATTTTCGACGGTTGATGCTTTCTGATAAAACGTTTGACTTAAAAATGTGTAGAATACAGATACATCACCCATGGAAAAAATAACAAAAATATTCAAATTTCTAACTGTCAAAAAGACCTGCATATTAATAATTCATAAATTTATCGACCGTTGTAGAATTATTCAACTAATCAATATTAGTGTTTCGATGTTCAATAGCATTTTCAAAATAAGTTTATAATAATATACTAATACCTAATTCGTCGGTTTACAGCAATTATACCTACCTACGTTACTAAGTTTTTGAAATTTTGTTTCAGCAAAAAAAGGCCAAAATATTATTCTACTTTTTTATATTTCCAAAAGTTGATAAAAATTAAAAAAATCATTATTAGATTTAGTTAAATTCAGTATGCATTCATCGATCATGATATATACCACTACTATATATTAATATACTATGTTATATTTAAATTGTAATACTGTGTCAATATTTGCTGTATAAATGCAAACAACTTCTGAGGAATCTTCTATTAAATTTTCAAGTATTTTATCCCAGTCAAATTTTTTTATCAACAATTATTAAAAAAAAAAAAAAAATACCTATAAATTGCTTAAAAATCAATAAAATATTTAAAAAAAATCCGCCTAAAGAAAATGTCAATCTAAACAACTGGAAAAATTGAAAATTCCTATGATATTTTAATACGATGATACATAATAACATTGATTATACATATTATGTATTTATAATCAATGGTAATACTAAGTATTCATTTTTCATTTTAATAAATTTGTTTGTTGTAAAAATATTTCAAATAATAATAATTATTAGGGAAAACTATAGAATATGCTATAGAATTAAATAAATATTTATTAATTTTACTGAATGACTTGAGTCAGAGTTGTATTATATGTTTTATGTTTAAGAAGTTTAAAATTAAAAATCATAGAATCGACAATAATTAGACTACCTATGATATTAGTTATTTGATTTTTATTATGATTATCATCGCGACTCGAAGCGCGATTTACTTATAAATTATTATATCATCGTCATAATGTCAACACGAAATTAACATAATTTAATTATAGAACTAAGAAACTAAAAATTAATGATTGTGGATAAAACTGTCAATTGTTTTTTACAGTAATTACAAGGCAATCAATTATGAACAATTGGAGAAATAATAAAATGTTTTTAGTATCTATTTATATAAAAGGATTAAAACATTAAATGAAAGTTTAAATTTAATTTATATCGGTTACAAAATATTTAAGGATATTTTCTGTATATATTTAAAAATGTAATAAGATTAAACTTCATTTACGGTTTTCCGTATCTAACTAACCCTAAACTGTTATGGCCATAGCTTAGAATTATAGGTATTAAACTAATATTACTAATTATAGGTATTTTACTAATATAGGGTTAAAACAAAACAAATTTAAAAAATTTAAGTAAAATTATGGCTTTTTGTTTGGGGGGAGGGGTTAAGTTACATTTGGGATGCATGGGCCGGTTTGATTCATATTTCCCGGGCTGAAAAAATTGGCCAACCCGTCCGTGACTAGTCTAGAAGACAACATTAGTTTTGTAGGTAAGCATATTGCAACACCACTGAGAAAGTATACTTACTGGTATAAGTGCTTGAATTAAAGGTTGCCTTATTTTGAGAACGCTTTTAATAACACTAGAAAAATATATTTCATTTTTTTTTCAATCGAAAAATTACAGAGAATTAATTTTTACAAAGTCGATTAAACTTGAGGGCAAATTTGAACAATTTATTATTATATCTTATTGGTGAATATAACAACGAAAAAACGAAGGAAGTTATAATTTATATATTGGTGAAAATGTGTAACCAAGTCCTAGTGCCTAGTCAAGAGTCATAGTTAAATTAATATACTTGTATAGTTACGAGTTACGACGCACAATGACACATACAAATCATTACTAGGAAAATACTATAATACTGTGTGGCGTGTGATATTTTAGTGATATTAATAAATTATAATTATTCGTTTTCTTTTTTCATTGTTTTATTGAATACTGAATAGAACCTGAGGTATTTATTAATATTTATTTATTTTTTATAATGCATACTGCCTTGTTATATGTCTACATTGTACTTGCACAATACATGAAATATGCAATTATAATATTATTAGTATTGATAGGTATACTTATTACCTACTTATTACTTAATAGTTATTACTTATAAGTTATAACTGATAACTTTTAAGCATACAGCAAGTTTTAATTATAATTCAATACCTTAATAATAATTTAGCTGTATTTAACATAGAACTTCTTGATAATCTTAATTATCTATTAAGTGACATTGGTTATTTCGATGGCAATCAAGACTTAATTTTCAAATTTGATTGTACACCTATATTTAATAGTACCTATGTAATTACTTATTAGTTATTATAATATGAGACAAAATAATTATTTTATTAATTATTTTTCTTTTGATATAATAATAATTTTATATAATTTAATAATTACAAACTACAGTAAAGAATAATTTAAATTAGTTATTATTACATTTAAAAAATTATTACATAAAATTATCATTTACAATAATAAATAAATTTATGTTTCATTTATTATTGTGTATACAATTAATTAAAATTATTCAAGATTTCATACCACGCATTTCATTTTTCTAAAATGCGTTCACTTTAAAATGTATTAAACATTAAGTTTAAATGTAATAAGTAATTTATTCAAAATATAAATATTTATTAACCTATATTTGCACACAACGCATTCTAGTCTGCTTGCCTGCTTACCATCTGAAACTCTAAACACTAAAAATTTAATGTAACATACTATGCATATTTAAGTGTATGATAATATTCTGTTAGATTAAATTTTATAAAATTTACAATTTCAATATATAGAAGGTTAATCATGCGTCACATGAATATAAAGATATTTTAGTAACTTACACCTCTAAATGAGAAAACTTGAGTGTTATGTTTTAAATGTTTAAATGTGTTTCAAGAAATACGATTAGAACCGTAGTCTTTTTATATTCAAACATTCAATATACTTACTCATAATAAAGTTAAATTTGGTCCCTATTTAGAATTTCCTAAGATAAATTATACGTTTCAAGCAGGGTTCCCGAACGGAACACAAAAAAACCGTTAAAGAACGTTATTGTTGTTCATAAACAAAAATACAACAGAACGAAACCAGTTATTTCATTAAGTTTATGGGTCTTCTATGTGCAAAAACATTATAAGTTATTAAGTTTGCTGAACTTTTTCAAGAAAAAACGTTATAATCAAAAAAGTTCTTTGAACAATTACATAAAGAACGTGATAACCTATTATTTTCTTTGAAAAATTACACGTAGAACGTTATAACCTATTAAGTTCTTTGAATAATTACGCAAAGAACATTATAAACTATTAAGTTCATTAAATAATTACACGAAGAACGTAATATACTAATACGTTCTTTGGACTTTAAAAAAACGTTATGAATCAAAATTATTATCTTTTGACCATTTTGGCTTTTAAATTATTCAAAAATAATTATTATTATTGATATTATTCATAAATATCATTTATTTTTGATAATTTGAAAAATAATGTACTCCTCGCATGTAATACACATGTTTATATTGTTTAATATTACATTTGAATAATGAACATATCAATTTAAAATACATTTTATATTATAACATATTTTACTTTACATATTTATACAATATTTTATAGTGTATACAAATTACTGATTGTAAAGTAGACACACATGACACAATATTCAAATAATAAATAAAATCCAAAAAAGGTTGATGTTAATAAATTAATCTCATGATAGCGATAAGCCAATAAAGTATAATAATATAATATCCAAAACGTCAAAGGTACGCAAAATTCACACACAATATACGTATAATATACGTGTTCACAATCAATATCAATCAACAAATGGGAACGTTTAATTTTAAAATGTTCTTCTGATTAAATGTTCAAGAACAAATTATTTCAATACGTTCTTCTGTTTAAATGTTCATAAACGTATTATTTCAAAACGTTCTTCTGTTTAAATGTTCATGAACGTATTATTTCAAAACGTTCTTTTGATTAAATGTTCAAGAACGAACAACGTTATAACGTTTACTAGCTATATCGTTCAAGAACTTAAAACTTTTCAATGTTTTTTTGGCGAAATATTCAAAAACATAAAAAATTTTAACGTTTTTCTAGTAAAATGTTCGGTAAGCCACTTAATTTACAACGTTATATCTTTAACCGTATGTAGAACATAACTTAATTTAACGTTTATCGCAAATAAAGTTCAAAAACAAAGTATGAAACCGAACAAATATTTAACGGTTAAGGTCACCCTGGTTTTAAGTTCAATTGTTTGTGTTTAGTGTACAAATTGCAAATTTAATGTTTCAGTGGAAAAGCCGATAGCTAAAATAATTAGAATATTAATTTTTCCTCTAAAATAAATGTCTCTAAAAAAAATTGTGCTTATGGATTTAAACAATTTTGAAATAACAGTAATAAAACTTTTGCGGAATATTTCTCTTAAATTTTCAAGTATTTTGTACTAGCCATATTTTTTTTTATCAAAAATCATGAAAAAAAATAAAAAAATATTGAATATCCTAAACATTTATAAACTGCTTATAAATCAATAAAATATTTAGCAAAAAAATTATCTATAGAAAATGCCAATCTAAACTAGTCTATTTAATTTGTAGGTAGTACATCAATATACAACATACATAAAAATACATAGCTTATAAAGAAGTGCCAAACAATGAAATGCCATAAATATTATTACATAACACTAACATGGAGTACACTTAATTACTTATATTGATGACTGGTGACCATGGCTGAAGATAGACCGTGGTGTTGACTGTTGTGTGATATAATTATCACTCAAATAGGTATTGAATAATGCTAATATTATGAAGTCAAGATTAGTTGCATCATTTTATAAACAAAATTAATCTAAAATCTAAATAGGGATCACCTCATACTTGTGTGAGTGTGTGTGTGTGTGTAGAGGGGGGGTATAAATAAAAATATTTTCTATGTAGTTTAATTTATTATTCATATAGTTCTTTCAGAGTTTATAATTTTACTCAAGACTAAGGTCTATTAAAAATAGATTTATTAAATTGATACATAATGCAATTAAACAAGATTACCACACAATAAAGTATTTCGCTATATCTAACTAGTAACCATACAATTAAAAAATCGGATGGGCCTCACTTTGTATGAATTATATGCTGTTAGCTCTAAAATTTTATTTTATTTTTGCAAAATTAAAAAAAAGTATGTAACACATATTAAGTGTTTTTACAGAAAATACATTATTATCATACTATAATACATTGGTA
>JAIPRK010001043.1:0-101629 GCA_025469195.1 Chaitophorus viminalis
ACATATATATATATATATATATATATATATATATATATATATATATATATATATATATATATTGTGCTAATTTTCCAACTTAAACGTTTCTAGGCCACGTTCATTTAAATCTTTTTGTAGGATTACCCGCAAGGTAATTTTACGATGGATAAAAAATAATAGGGTTATGTAGTAGATATGGAGTCGTGTATAAAAATTGTTTGTAGGGTTGTTTTGCAACTTCTCTAACAAACCGTATATGTTGGTCAGTGTGAAGAATTTAGAGTGTCATTGGAGATGTACTAAGAGGCGTTAGTAATGAGTCGAAGTATTTTTGATTAGACAACTTTCATATATGTTTGTCTTTTTGACAGCGCTCCATTACCGGAGTCCTTGAATAAATATTAGTTTGAGTAAATTATTGTATAAATTAATTAAACACGTTGGTTGAGATCTTTCCCATAGTACTATCATGGAGAATGGATAGTATTTGATATATGGATGATTTGGTCACAAAAATTTGTTTGGCCCAGTTTAGTCTTTTATTTAAATATAACCCTTAATATTCAAGATTGGAATTTTCTTTAAGTCCTTTTTTTTCAAAATATTATACTGATTTTTGAGTAAATTATAGGAATTTGAAATATTCGATTTTTTTACATTTTTGTTTTATAATTTTCGATAAAAAATCCATAGACCTTATTATTTTTTATAAGCCGTTGAAATGCAAATATTGACATAATATTTCAATTAAAATATAACATAATATATTATATAATATATTATATAATATACCCATTCTAGACCAATATATCATCTCTGTTTAGAATCGTTATTCATATACAATTATACCTATCATTGCATTAAAATTTAACAAATCCATTGTAATGACCTATCCTATAACGAGGTGCACTACACCTTTACTAGCTGTACAGCAAAGCGAGGACCATCCGGTCCTTTTTTATTTTTCATAATATTTTAATCAGTTATATTTAAAATAAGGCGAAAGCTGGTCATCTGATGATATGGACTCTGAGTGATAGCATATAATATTGTGTATCATTATAATGTCATTATATGTTAATTATTAATTCAAATTACCAGATTTTTCCATGTAGATGATCATAAGGTCATCCAATATTCCTTAGGTTATACATTTTAGAGGTATTTTTTTTAATCTGTTCTAATGAGGCTACAGAATTGTGTGTTCAAAAAAATATGGCACACATAAAACCATCGAAGTATTTTAAATTACATGATAATGGCTTAATGAATATGTAATTACTCAGATTCGATGCTTAAAAGAATATCCATTGCCCCATAGGATCAGAAACCTTTGATAACTATGATGATCGGAGAAATCATTCTGGTTGAAATTGTGTACAATGAAAAAAAACAATGGTGAAACCAATACATCTAACATATCCAATACGTCTTATTTTCACTATAAAAATTCAGAATCTAAGAAAAAATTTGATTTGAGAGTAAAAATTCAAAAGTGACTTTATTTTCAAATATCGACAATATTGAACAATCTTGAAGACAATAAAAATCGTTTTATAGAGTAACGTACTTATATGCAATGTAATAATATATAATATAGGAAAACAAAACAAACATCCCAACCATATATAAAAAAAAAAATAAAAATTAAACTAAAAGCTGCTTAAAACTGTTTCAAGCTTACGACAAAATTTAAATACAGCTATATATTTCTTATTATGAACGTATGTTATCTCATAGTAAACCAAAGTATAACTCTTACATTATATAAATTTAATATCGTGTATTAAGTATGAAACTGTATATTGTTTCGCTCTTATTTAAAATATTTTAAATGAAATAACAAAAGAAATGAAAGCAACACATATTTAAGCATATTAAGCAGAAATATTTCAAAAATAAAATAAAATCGATAGTAAAAAGATTTACAGATATACAAAATGAACACTGCAAGACAACACAAAATGTTATAAAAGCTCATAATGTTATGTCAATAGAGTTTTGTAAAAAGTATACATAATACAATGTGTGAATAATAATAAACAATAATAAATATGTAAAATGTATACAGACTATTATATCATTTACGAGTATATCTAAATAGTAACACATAAACGCATCACAAACATATTTACACACATTCACATCATATTATACGTATTTATATGGATTTAAGGTAAACCTGTGTTAATAGTAGTGATGGGCAACGATATCGATAATTCGATACGATATTGATATTGTGACAAATTATCGACATCGATATGGTTTTGAATTGTATAATATATCGTGATATCGAAAAATAATAGTTTTCAATAATTTACATGGTATTTAATATTTAGTATTTACTAATTGTAGGTTTTAAGCTTTAATTAATAATAATAGCTGTCAGCTGATAACGTTTTGTGCACATGTTCCGGTGAAATTTCAATTATTGCATATTAATAATTAATCCATAATAATGTTATCTAAAAAGGAATATTTTGCTGACTTTTAAGAGGAACACAGTATAATACCACTGGATATTCCATAATCCACAGTGTAATTTCAAATTAGTGTTATTGGTGTGCCAATAATAAATAATAAATATTAATTATTAGCTTAATAGTGTGATATACATTTAGTTAAATGAATACGAAAAGTTTTTTTTTAATTGTTTAGGTAAACATAAAATTATATTTACGGTACAATATCGGAAAAATCTGAACGATATCGATACATAAAATTATATCGTTCCCTAACACTAGTTAATAGAAAAAAATAGTTAATAAGAGCCTCGGATCTGAGATTCAAGAAGACGTGGACATTGGTATTTATGATGTCATGATCATAATTTATCATCAATATTCACGAGGTGCCTAAGTGTTCTTATTAAACTTCACATTGGTAAATGTCACAATTCTAACACACACACACACACACGGTAAATTTCACTCGGGGACAGTCTGGTGTGGCGTGATCGAATGGGATCGAGGACGGTGTAGTTCTCGCTTTTGAACCGACCTTGTCATCGTCATCGGTGACGACACTATATATAATACCTATAAATGACGGTGACGGTAGTATGGAGGGGATTAATAGTTACAAAGCTTCTTTATGATGGTGGCGGGCGGCTGCATAACGTATTACTCTGCACAGTTCGCATGAATAATGACGATTCGAAAATTCCACGAGATCGGAACAAAACCGCTGACGTAGTCGAGATGAGGTGGTGGTTGTTGTTGTATAGTATACACGTGATTACGGGCGTGTGTGTGTGTGTGTGTGCGTGCGTTTTACCAATCGTCTAAAAGAAAGGGTGTGGTGCAGTGCACACTTTGGAAAAGGGTTAAGCTTACGGGAGAGATGGTTCTGACAAGAACTTTTGCCGCACGTCAACCGCCGTCGCAGTAGAGGTCTACGCGCGTTCGCCATGCACCACGCAGCGTGGGATTTCTTGCCGCTACGCAACCCGTTCGGTCGGTAACAATAAGCTTTTACGCGCAAAGGGTCAACAGCACACAACCCGGCGCAACGCGTGAAACTGATAAATTATTATTATCAACAATACGGAATATTACGGAGAATCGTTTGCCCTTTGCCACCGCGACGACGACGACGCAGCCGCCGCCAACCTTCCCTTTCATCTCGGCATCGTCGCGCAAAATGTTACCGTATATATTATTATTATGTATTCTTTGTGTGTACCTACTCGCTATTCGTTGACCAGTTCAACCCGACGTGCTTTTGTTGCGCTCGCACAGAGGATTCCTGCAAAGGAAATATTCGCTAATACGCCAACGATAACTTGCTGGCATTATATTATAATATAATATACGAGAAAACGGTCGAGTGAAATGTTTAAAAAATATTGAACAATAAAACCCATCGGCACTCGCACGAACTGTTCCAGTTATTTGAAATCATATTTATACCTTCTGAAAACAGAAAACATATAGCGCTTGCCAAGTCAGTCAAAGATCTCAACATGCACTGCAATACTCAATATTATTATACCTACCATAATATATACCTGAACAAGAATGATATATTGCGCGTAGTGATTGGCGGTTGCTTAAAGGTCCTGGTTTACCTACAGCATTTATGCATGATAAGACCCACAATTTATATGCCATGTTTTCCTTTTTTAGATTCTGAACGGAGTGTTTATCTTTAGCGTCAGACGCCGTACATTTTATGATTTTATTCCCCTCCTTAGTTTAGTTTTTTTAAAAATTAAAACAAAACTATTGTGGCCAAGATAATTTCCACGCGTAGTTATCTACATAAAATATTAATTGTATTTACCCATTCTATTCATGGATTATAGATTTTAAAGGTAAGCACTTACAATTTTTATTTTACATTTTTCGC
The DNA here is from genome assembly GCA_025469195.1 of Chaitophorus viminalis. Lineage (NCBI taxonomy): Eukaryota > Metazoa > Arthropoda > Insecta > Hemiptera > Aphididae > Chaitophorus > Chaitophorus viminalis. Next base: position 4,333 of record JAIPRK010001043.1, read on the forward strand.
TTTTTTATGAAATTTTATGCCAAATGGTCATTTTTTATTAATTATTGTGTATTTTATTAATAGTTCAGCTTTTTAATATATATATTTGCATTATTTCTCTTTGCAAATCACACTTTTTTGTAACAAAGCGTTTTAATGAAACTAAATATTTAATAATGTGTATGCATACAGGATGATTTACCCTGTTTTTTTTCCATTTTCTTAAATTCTAATTTTTCGAAAAATGTAAATATACTATGAGTAAGTCCATATTTTATAAAGTTGCGGATGAAAAGAGTAAAATAGTAAGAATATTATTGATAATTCTCTATTGTAGCTGTAGCTTAAAGATTACACAAGAAATATATTTACACTAAATACATATAAGTACATTTGAAAATTATATGATAATTGATAACTATGATAGAGAAGAACATAAAATGTATGTTATCTGAAAAAGTTAGGTATGTCGATAAATATATTGACGAATAACTACATATTCATATATTGTACAAACTAAATTATAACTTTCTGACAAAAAAATTATGAAGTATACAAAGCCTGTCACAAATTATGTTGAATAATACCGAATGTACAGGCCTAAGTTTTAACTACATTTGATCAAAAAGTACAGAAAAAATAATTGAATAATTATTGATAAAAAAAAGGGAATTTAAAATGAAAAACAAGTTTATATTAACACTAAATAATGCTACAGGACCCATTATACCCATTACACTTACATTTTCTAAAAATAAGAGTTTGCAAAAAACGCAAAATATAAGCATAAAAAAAGTGTACATTCTTAATGGATATATTAAAATACAAAAAATTCAATAAAGAAGAAATTTCATTAAAAATTATTATAAAAATTTTAAGTGTAATAAAAATAACATTGTCTAGAGTGCTTAATAAATTGTTATATTTAATTAATTTATGAGATTTGTGCTTAAAAACAATGTTAATTGATTTTTTTTTAAATCTTTTAGTTAAAAATAAATTTTTAATATCATATTTTAACATATTTATGCAATTTTATATTTTTAGAATAGAAAGTTCTAGGTCAAATGACATATATGCTATTGTTGTATACTTATATATTATGTATATGTATGTTATAAATGTATCAATACAATATTCGAAATTTAAAAATAATATAAAATTCGTAAAACAAAAATCAAAATATTAATATGGCAATAAGACAAATATGATTGATTATTTCTTACCAATAATGTTATTTTATTTGACTCTTTATGTTTTTATAAATAAATAAAATCGTGGAATCACTTACCTGAAACAAAATTATTATATTATATTAGTGAAATATGAATTAATAAAAATTAAAATGTATTACACTTTACTTAATTTGAAGGCAAAATGAAGGCATAAAATAAAGTAGGTATTAAATCTACATATTTTATAAATATACATATATGTAAATAAATGCTCTGTAAAATCAATCGAAAATAATTTATGAACTCCCACTTATAAGTACCTATAATGACAACTATAATATTTCAAAAATATAATGTTATAGACTACCTATAGTATATTTCAGGTACTTTAGCATTATTCTTAATTTAATTTTTTTAAAAAAAAAGACGGATATTAGTATATTACATGTAATTACTTATATGTTATCATATTTAATATTATATAGTTACTGGAACTTTGATCATCAATTGTTATTAAAATACAAAAACATTTTTTAAAAAAATATTAGGATCAAGCACACTAATACTTATGGAAGATGTACGTATAAATTAGGATTTAAAATTAACAATATAAATGAAGTCTGAATATAGAATAATAAGGTAAAATGAGAAATTAAGTTTAACAGGAAATATGTTTAGTACATTGTATTATATAATAACATTAATTACAGTTAATTTCTTTTCTCAGAATGTATATTAATACCATTAATACAAAATAACAATCATCATCACCTACCTAACTTAATCTAACTACTGACCTATCTATGAAGTAAAAGCTGAAAACATATTACAAGTTTAATCATTTTTAAAACTCGTGATTGCAACACGATTACCGATATTTTTACATTATATATTATACACTGTAGAGAAAAAATGTATTAATTATCAACTACCAAGAAGTTAAGAAATTTAAAAAAAAGTTAGATTTTCATAAAAAATATAGTAATACTAGTAAAATAATTATCATTAAATTTTACAAATAAAAAAAATAAAAAAATAGAATATAATGTCATTCTTACACTAAACAATTTAGATTTATAAAAACACGAGATATAAAAAAAAAAGTTTGGTTAAATATACTAATATATTAAAAAAAATCACTGCAAGAGTTATTTACAATTAGTAAGTCCTTGGCGAACCCCATGTACGAAGACAATATTTATTTTCTGAGTATATCTTCAATTGATAAACCACATATCCAAATAAAGATTTAACGTAAACGAAAAAAAAGTTTGCGGTGTTATCCACAGGTTGACAGTTTTTGTTAAAATAAGACGCAATAAAATACAAAAAACCTATTGCCCTACACTAAACAATAATTTTTGTTCAAGAGAATCTTACATTGGTGTAATCCCGAGTTGTAAATTTGTCTTTTCGACTTGAAACTCCTGGGAATGAATATCTAGTTTTTAATCAAATCTAAAATCGAGAAAGAAACTTTTCGTGTATCAACGGGAGCGAGGCCCCAAAACCCGTTATCATTTTCTCTACTCTCACAATGGATAAATGACTAGTTAAAAAAATTCAATTCATTATTAATTTTTCCATCAAAGAGTTTAAATCTGAATTGGGTTCAAAATAAAATATAACTAAAATTCAGCTTAATTCAGAAGCTGAATAATAGGAATTAAGGAAACATGTTGACGTTTCAATCACATATGTGTTAAGGATAAAATAATAACTTTAATTTCAGGAAAATAACGATGAACAAGATATTCGTTCAAAAACCTTTAATTTGATAATTACTTAATCACTAAAGAAAGGTATGTAATAATGTCAATAAGTACTTGAAGAGAGTAGATTTAAATAACTTCAAGTCAAATACTCTAACTGTTTGGTTTTAAAATAATATATTTGCAATTCTCTTGAACAAAACCGTCTTGTAGTACCAAAGTAAGAACCAATAAAATATATTATGCAGAGAAAAATTCATTGTTACTAAACCTTCAAATTCATTAAATTGTTTGAATCGTTGTGCTGACCTGTTTTAACGGAGAAATAAATTGAGACGACTTTTGTTCTTTTGAATTAATTTCCCAGAGAAGGTAAATCATAACTTGTAAAATCCTTTTTTTTTCAATATGTAAACATTATAAGGGGCGCGAAACCTATTAATAATGTACATTTTGAATCTCCGGCCATCCTCAGCCATTTGTTTCTCATCATCATTCATTAGATTACTTTCTTATACATGACTAGACCTACATTAAAACTACTTCTTGATAACGAGGATTTCAAGATTAAATGAGTCCCAAAGGTATTTCATTTCTACAATTATAAAGGGTACGAGTACAATATACATATTAAAATATTAATTACGAGTGGAAACAAGTATTTTAATAGTGATAATTGATAATAATAAAACGAAATGAGAATGATAAATTATCACTATCACTTTTCAAATTAATAATGTTCCGAACATTACAATAATTCTATAAATTAACTTTCAGACATATTTTTAATTATTATTATTCAACACTTATGTATTAAATGTATATTTTAATTAGAATATCTTATATATTTTAACATTTAGTAAAATATTGTTAAAATAAATTAAATTCCTACTTGCTATTGGTATTATAACTCTTGTTTAAATACTTTAAACTATTATACATAATTATAGGTGAAATCCAAGTGAAATCAAAAATTTCAACTTACATTATGATTATTATTATTTTGACACACACGAATACAACATTATAGAATATTATATTAAATCATTCATTTAATTATTAAAAAGTATTAACTATTTTCTATTTAATAGTAATACCTACACTCCTATTAAATTTAATCGATAAAAAAACAAATATAATAATAATTATATTGCCGATTAAAATTAATTTATTTTAAGTTATGAACACATTTAAAATATTTTTTGATTACCTAGTTAAATACAATATGAAATATGTTGAAATATGTTGGATCATATAAAAATGCAAACATTTCAATAAATATTCATTAAAAACAAGATTATTATTTATAACTCTCAAGTCTCTTAAATACACTTACTAGGAACATCAAGATAAAAATTTTAATTTTGTACCTAGATGTAAAATGTAATGAACCAAAGACGTAATTGTAAATTTAAAAAGAAAAAAAGTTCAACTTATTGTTACAATTGATAACAGTGTATAGTGAAAAAATATCACATAACATCATACAACAAACCATGGTGCACCCATCAAGATATGAATGTATTATATTAATTTTTATAATTTTAATATTTAATTTTATAAAAAAAAAACATTATCTATTAATAGTATAGAAATGAGAATTTAATGTTTTATATTATAACAATTTTTAGCGATGAAATGTGATTCTGCCCCAAATCACCCGATCAAAAATCCAAAATAAACGATAAAAGAATCATTTAAATTGATGAAAATGTTATATTTATTTTCGCATTAAGCGGGTTTGATTACATTTAGAGCAGAAAATTACTTTTAAAAAAATTAATGGTTTTCGGTGATTTATACGTTCAACTTTATTTATAGATAAATCTTCTATTTCGCGCTTGAATCCAGTTTGGGCATCCGCAAATGCGTGCCAAACTCGGTTGAATACAAATGGTACACTATCACGTATATGAAGTGTAAAATATCGATTCAAATCAATAATTGATAGTACTATGGTACAATTTTAGAGGATAAATATTAAGTGTTAATAGAACACCAGAAGGTTGAAAAATACGAGCTCTCAGAGAAACACGCCGTGGTGTAGAAACTATACATATATTCTGACATTCAATAATACCCTGTATTTTGTATAGTATAGTTAGGCCAACACTAAAATTTAAAATTGTTGTACAGATATTTGTGGCAGCTACATTAGGATTTTGACTAAGACAGATATACGAGTATACTAGCTTTGACAATTAAGTGCACCAAGTTTTCTCTGCAAGGATATTGTAAAAGGGGTTGTAAAGGGACTGAAAGCTTCTATATACAATGACCACTAACTGAATTGATTCTTAAATGTTCACGATTCCCTGAGTTAAAAATATCAATTCGACGTTAAATACATTTCAGTATTTGCCATCGTTCCAATAAAGATTAGTTCACCGAAAATCATCATATGGTATATTTTCTAATATAATACGTTAGAAGTTATTATGTTTATGTTTTATCATATATAGGTACACAGAAACAATACAAAACACTTGTAATAAAAATTGTATTGTACAAAATTAAAAATCAATACTCATTTTAAATTGTAATATATAATATAATATATTGGGAAAATTATTGAAAATGTAAACTACAAAATTGATAATACACATTATTAATATGCATTACTTCATGAGATTTTCGATAAAATAATGAAATGTAGTACAGTAAACATGAACCTATTACCTATATAATTGAAATAATAGTAGCATGAAGTATAAACATCATAAACTAACTATTTATATAGTAGGTGAAAAAAAATAGTTATTTCAGAAATATCATTTGATGGTTAAATATTTGATAAAAATGTTAAAAGCCCAAATGGTTCATCTTACAGATATTTTTAAGATTGAGATTATATTCTTTATACCGTACAAAAATATTACTACAATTTTGTCAAAAATTATAGGACTCTGGTAATATAACATATTGTACAAGTACTTACAGCACTATTCATCTGGTGAAATTTATGGATTATGCAATTAATACACTAATTAATATTCAATTTAGTAGACCAAGATGCTAAACTAGAATGTTTTCAAATCGTTTTTCACATAGAAGTATAGTAGGTATTAATATAAAATAAAATAAAATATATATTATATCTATACTACAATATAATTTTTAAAAGTTAACGTGAATAAATATGTAATTTTAAAACAGTATTTTTATAGGTAATAATAGTAAATTTAATATACTTGGTATTTTTTTGTAAATCATTTTCGAAGTATTAAATAAGGGCTTGGTGCAATATCTAAGTACGTTTACAGTAGTATATATTTGTAGGTTCTGAGTCCCAAATAATATTTGACAGAATGTTTCAACATTAATCAGTATATCATATATTATTTTTATTTTAACGTTATAACATCCACACAAAAATAATGAGTGATATACTCACTGATGTTGAAACAGTCTGTCAAAAATTAGCAATCTCTGTAAAAAATTAAAAAATAAATGCTCAGAACCTATAAATACTTATACACTTATATACTTATACTTATACTTATACTTATAAACAGTAAAAAAATATTATTTATTATGATCATTTATGATTAAAATTTTATACTTGACAAGTAATTTAGGTTATGTTAATTTATTTTTATACTTTTTATTTTTCAATTTTGTTATATTTATTATAATATTTTAAACCTATTGCTAAAAGCTTTAGTTGTATAGTGACCAAGTGACAACTATGTAACTATAAATATATTTATAATATTTTTTATTTCCTAGTTGTCACTCGTCATTTAACTTCTAAGTACTAGTACTACTAGTGATAATAAATTAGATTAATAAAATATATTTGTTTTTAGGTGCGGGAACAATAAATTTAATAATCTAATAGGTGGTAGTCTATTAGTCTATATAATTTCAATAAAATAATTTCTAGTTATAGTTATTTAATTTAAAAATAAATTTATAAAATTAAAATACGTATTTTTATTCATTAAAAAATAATATGATTATTATTTAACATCAGGGTTGGATTTAGTTATTGGTAGCCAAAGGCCCATATATAGTCAGTGAAGGTTAAGGTCTTCGTAACTGAAAACATTTTAGTTGTGGGGGCTTCCCATTAACTGAATCTTGTGGAATCTCGAGACCTGTGGTCCCTCTTAAATCCAGCTATATTTAAAATACATACTAATAATAGAGAACTTAATAACTGAAATAAAATATTTTTTTAATTAATTGGATGCAATAACCAGTTATTGTCCAAAAACAAAATTGAACGTAATTTGTTTTTGCAATCATTGAAAATATTATTTTAGTTTTTTAGATTTTTATAAATATAATTATAAAATATACAAAATGAAAAGAAAATTAGTTTGACTAGTGTATCCAATTCTTACAGAGGGAATAATACCGCGTTTTTAATTATTGGTTCATTTACCAATTTTATAGATAGTTTCTTATGTTTTCTGAAATATTTTGAAACATGGTTGTACTTAATTATTGCACCGATAATTTTATATATTTGTATATCCTCAAGACCTCAACTCACCTACACGAAATTCTCAACACTGATTCAACCTCTACAATCAAATTAATCAAATTTCTAAGGTTAACTAATTTATATAATAAAATTTAAATATTCTTTTCTAAAAATCAATAATATGTACATAACACATTTAACCCAAATCTTGAGAATAATGTTTGTTCAATGGCCACAGTCCCTGAGAATGTTTTTTTTTGTTTAATAAAAAAAAAAATTTCAAATATCAAAATAGCTGTTATACCTATTATGTATGTTATTTTATCCGACACCTGATAATTGTCGTTCAATTAGCTCTTGTGCTGTTTATACCACATGCGGGACACACACATCGACTTGATGAACGAAAAAAAGAGTTATTAACCGGAAATGATGAATATATTACATATATACATATATATACATTACTTTAAATACATGTGCCCGTGTGGAGCTAAACACGATAGTACAACAGCTAACACTCTATTCTGCTCTCTTCTCATTCTGTATAACCGTCACACCGCTGGGTGTGATATGGGTAACCTGACAATCCGGAAACCACATTGTGTTAGTATTTTTGTGTATGTATGCGTATGTAAATATATGTGAATACGTAACAGGCGAAGCAAAAGAAAATGATTCGGGTTGTCAAACTGAAAGCCTTTAATGCCTTTTCACTAATTACTGAATACTACTAATACTAATAACCATTGTTTGTATTTATATAACATCACGTGACAATTTTACAAATAAATAAATACTCAGCAGAGAAATTAAGTAAATACAATTTACGTAAACGTAAAGAACACTTATAATGGATCACGACGTTATTTAAAATTAAAATTGTTTCTTAAAAATGTAGAAGAACTGTGGAAATAAATGATTTCAAAATTATACTTACGAATTTTCTTATAAACAATTTATAATGCAGAAGATACGATTTAAAAAAAAAAATTATAACAAATTAGAATGAAAACATATCGATAAGTAAATTATGTCTGAACTATGAAATTCCCATATGTTTTTAAAAAATTAGAAATGAAAATAATAGTGGTTATTATAATTTATAACATTAAATTAAGTATCTACTTTAATATAAAACTTAGATAATATATCGTAATTTATGATAAAATAGGTTGTTGACATAAGTATAATGTATGAACATATATTTTACAAATAAATATTTTCATTAACTAATTATTATTGACTGTTCTTGATAACTAATTAGTTAACCTACTTATTCATTTTTATTATTTCCATTATTTTTATCACGATGAAAATTAATAGTATATTATTATAATATAAAGCATGTGTACGTATATGTGTGTGAGCAAAACATTCAAATAATATAATGATTAAAAACCTATAATATGTCCCCAATTTATTAAATTGGATGTGGCTAGATTCATGTTATGTACAATACATATTTGTGTTATAAATGATAATATAGGTAGGTATATAAAACAAAATCATACCAAATGAACAAATATTTGATCTCTTATCAGTTATTATTAATATTATATTCTAGTCGAAAGTTCAATTATTTTTTGAAGTAATATTTTGTTTTTACATTTTAAGCACTTGAATTTTAAATCAGGTATAAATGAATAATATATTTAACATTTTTATTATTGACATATTTTAATAAAAATATAATAATTTATGAAACTAATTACATTGTTTGTGATTCTTAATAAATTGAAACTTCGGACTTTAAGAACTATGAACCAGTACAAGTTTATGGATGCGAGAGGTACAGCATAACTTTTACAAATTACGTTTATCGATGGTTGAATAGTGTTGAACGTACGTATGGAGTTTAATTGTTGTACATATGGCATTAAACTTGTTAGATCTCGTATTTTAATCCTTATACAACATATCGAACACAAGTTTGTTCATTCCATTTAACTGAGTTAAAATTCGAATTGTAGTTCGAATGCATCATTAAGACTTAATCTCAAAGCCTTACTTCATGTACCTATCTTGTACCTTTCAGATACCAGATATTTATTGATGTATATACTTCCTATTATATTTATACTTACGACAAGAGTAGCAAGAAATTAATTTGAAGTGATATATATATATATATATATATTATACGAGTATACATAATCACTTTACAGAATCCTCGAAAATTATTAGATTTTAAATAATGAGACTTCCAAATTTGCATAGTTTTGATTAGCTCCTTATACATCCATTATTCCACAAATTATAATTTAAATTTTATAACAGAGTGGATTAATTCATAAAATAGTATGCTACTTTAATTCACGGGTTCGAGATTCAAAGTGTTTTACAATATGTTGGCATTTTTTTTTTTTTTTAATACTTTTTCAAGAGTGTAGTTTGAGATGTCAAAGATTAAATTCATCTTGTGGCCAAGTATTTTAGGTCAATAAATATTACATCAAAAGCTTTTAGCCTTATGATCAATCGATTTCTATTTTCAAAGATTAAAGGTCGTATAAATGTATGTGCTATGTGTTCACTATAGTAAAATATTTTTGTTTTGTAGTCGTGAACGGAAATATAATGAATAATATTGTACCATTTAAATGATCAATTGATTAATTGTATACTAATTATTATTATGATACAATTGAAGACCATCGTAGTTGAAACGTTAAAATATCGAAGGTATTTATTTATATTATTACAATTTGAGAAAAAAAAATTTGGAAAAATTTTGATTCACTCTCAAATTCTTAGTTGTACACGTACATCACTTGCCCAATTGTAGCAGTACCGAGGTTTTTACAGATAAATTAAAGGCTTGACTATAACCCCCTTAATGTAAATCCCTAAGCGAACAGTGCTACACAGCGGCGCTCGAGTTAGTGAGCAAGGACGATGTAAAGAGTAAGGTCCTTCACTCGTCATAAAAATATTTAAAAATAAGAAAAGAAGCATTTTGAAACGAAGAAGCGAAAAAATTGAAAAAAAAATAGGATTTCGTACCCGTTTTCAGGGGATACCACCACTGGATCATTCCAATCTACCATATGTTAACATTGTTATTGATAGGAAATTGGCCTAAAAAGGTATAGGCCAAAATTATGGTAATTTCAAAGTCTGATACATCAACAACTAATAGTATTTGAGGATTTTTTTTTTCGTATCATCGTTGTTAAGACGATGAAGTACCTACCTGATTTCGATAAAAAAGGAGAAAAAAAAGGGATTCTGTAAAGAATAAAAGTTCTATATGGTACATCGCCAGTATAATGCTATGAATTCATTAAGCCGGATGATAATTGTTCAAACTTTTAGTGAACTGCAAATGTCCGTGAAAAAATATTTAATATACACATATTAATATTCAATGACTTTGATCCTCACAAAATAATATAAATACACTCTTGATTTCTATTATAATATCGAACATTTTCAAAACCGTTCGACATACAGATCACTCTACAGTTCATTGTGAATGAACTCAAACGTCTCCGGTGACTAACAAGGAATGCTGGAACTATACATTTAAATTAAATGAAAGAGCAATATAATTAAATGATTTTAGTTTCATGGTATGTTCTAAAATTAACAGGTTAGCTTTAAAATTAAATAGTGATCGAACTTATAAATCATATATTATTTGTGATTAATTGAACACGATTTAAATACGAATTACACGTGATATATTTATTTTATTTTTTTTATAAGTACTTTTATTTCCATGAATATTATAGCACAATACGTGATTTAAATACATAATATTTCTATAGTTAACACTTTTTTTATCTTTAAAAAAATACCTACTGAAAATTATATTAATATAAAAATGTATAAAATGTACATCTTATAAATTTTAGTATCTATATAAATGTTTGATTTCATATTCATTGCATAATTTGTTAGTATACATATTATATTTGTTCACTTTTTTCTGAAAATAGTTATAAAACAATAATAGAAAAGAAAAATCTGAATCCTTTTTTAGAATTTTTCTAAATCACATTTAAACTTTTTGACGTATTCTCTGCATATTTTGTAACTTTCAGACATATTTGATGGAATTCAGTTTGACAATATATTTTATGAACACATTAAATGTGCCAAAAAACAAGAAAGTTTCTTTTTAAAGAGCAGACTACATAAAATGTCACCAACTTTATGTATGGCGCCTGAGTTATTAATATCACGAATATCAAAAGGTCAGGCCTCCGAGTAAATATTTACTGAATAAAAAAATGATTGATACAATGTCTAAGAGTTGGGTTACTTGATACAGTATTATTCCTGCAGTATCATATTATGTGCTCTCAACTTAATGTACTGTTGACAACTCATTCATTTTTATTATTTATATACTAGAAAAATACTGATAATTCCTTATTTATACATGTTTAACATTTGGTATTGTAGAATAATAATTTTTATGCTTAAAAAATTTCAATCAAATTTATAGAATAATAAAACAAAAACTACAGTGCATAATATAATAAAATTGATTGGAATTTTACTATAAAAAAAAACTGATCATTACAAATTTTACAATGAATGAAAAAAAAAACAATAAAAGCTATAACTAATTTGAATTTTTTCAAGACATATGCTACATAAAATACATACATATTTATAACACTATATATATTTTGTAAAAAGAAAGTTATATAACACAAATTTTTTTTGATTTATTCACGAAAACTGTCAAGTATTATTTAAGATAATCGGATCTCAGTTTTTCTCTTTAAATCAGGGAAACCGAATAGCTTCAAGCCAATTTAGCCAAAGCCTCTTTAGTAATATACTTATTTACAGGTACTCCTATATCAGCCAAAATATTTTAAAAAGAAGTTAGTTTTAAATTAATTTAAAATAAAAATAATTGATAATTGGTCTCATTCCCATGATAATAAAACTATTATTACGATTTACAGTGAATAATAAGACATAAAATAAAAATCAATAATTTATAGCGTCTTCTCAAGTGCTAGTTATATATTTTAGTTTTACAAAACACTAGAGTAAAAAAACTTAATAATGATACTAGTGAGTAAGTATTACTATAATGTATTCAATAAGCCTAAAATATTTTCCGACACAGATAAATACTATTAAACAAATTATAGTGAGATTAATGAATTTTCAAATACATTGATTTAGTTTATTTAAAAACCATAATTTTACTTAAGATAGGCTCTATAAAACTATATATGTCTTAGAAAATTCCAAAACGACTTTATAACATAAAACTTAAACTAATAAGTTGAAATCATTCAAGTAGGAATTCGTTTATGCTGATTATTATTTTGGCTTATTCTGTTAAATTTAAAACAAGTACTTTTTTAATTGAATACATTGACCATAAATAATACCATATTAAAGTAATAATAATGATTACCTTTATTTAAAGGCTTTATATTTAGGTTACGAAAAAATTCAATAATCGTTATTTTTATTTAAGAAACTGTTTATTTAAGGACATTATAAGCCATGATTTTCCGTTTCTGTCTAACACATGCGAATCATAGGAATTTAGACGTTTTCTATTTCCAACATACCGATCGATCAATAATTGCGATAAGAATTTTGAAAACTGATTTAAATTCGTCGTTATGTTTACTTTAGATCGAATTTCCCACTTTTTCATTTTGTCTCCGAAAATTTCACAAAATAGAATTAAACGAATTGGAAACATAAAAATCAACAAAAGTTTATTTTTAAGAAAGTTAAGTACAATATTTAAAAAAAGTGGGAAAGTCGATCTTAAGTAGACTTAACGACAAACTTAAATCAGTTTTCAAAATTCTTATCGCATTAATAAATCGATCGGTACGTTGGAAATAGAAAACGTCTAAATTCCTATATTGCGCGTGTGATAGACAGATACAGAAGATCATGAATTACAATTCCCTTAAATAAAACAAATATATCGATATTATATATATTACATACTATGTTGGACAATTTATTAAACAAATATATCACTTTGAATATTCAAAACCACAAAAACAATCAATGATATTTCTATAATGTGAATACTGAATTCCATAAAATATATAGTCTTTGAATATTCAAACTACTAAGAAAACAATTTAAGCTTATGCAAAGAAAATAAAAGCCTTATTTAAAGAAAGAAAACGGTTCATCCATCTTGCATCCTATTTTAAGAGTTGAGGATTGAGCAAAGTGGAAAACTTCTCTACCTACTTTAGCCACTTGGAAATAATGTCTTAAATCATTCCTCAAAATCTTGTCTGGTTTTATCCTCGATTTTTTATTCGCCTACGTGTTTTAAGTTCATTGACGATTGTTCCCTTCGATTTCACATGGGATAGATTTTGCAGAAGTAATATGTTGTAAAGTTTTATTGACCAGACAGAAATGCAATTTTGTTCTTCCTTGTCCCATAGGATATGGTTGCTTTTCAATCGTTACTCCTCTAACCTCCTTTTTCATACTTTTTTCGTTGAGCGACGTTACCAATTTCGGACTCATTTCGCATTGATAAACAGATCGGGTGACAAAAAAAAGTATAATATGAATACGGATTTCACGGACCGTGACGCATAAGCCCTTTAGGGAAATTTCTTTGTTTCCAAACGCCATTAGTAAAACTGCCGAACAAGAAAATACGTTTTTCTCTTGTACACTGCTAAGCGAGCATCTTTTATTGTGCTAGTCCAGTGAGATAAAAAAAAAACCCGTTGACCGCATAAAACTTTTGAATACAAACTTGGTGGATAAATACGGTTTTCCTTTTTTTTTTTTACGACGTCTCAAACGACTTTACAGAAATATTCAAAACGATTGGCTTAGAAGAGAAAACCCTTTGATGTTTTATGCAGTGCATTATTTTTATTCCTCGACCGATTTACTATACACGAATTACATTTACATACATCAATGTGTAACATACTATGATTTTTAATCGCTTAAAATAGAATGTATACCATAATATGTAAATCATATGCATCCTGAACACGATTAATAAGACTAAACGTCTAAACACATAGATGATTCATCTAGAGAGCACGCGATTATAGCTCATTAAATTACTAAAAATTATAAAAGTTTATAGTAGATAAGTTAAGTACCTTAGCAGGTTAACCAAATACATAAGTGCATATTTTAATAAAACGTGAACATACCTGTATAAGAAATCCATTGAAATGTCACCGACCACATCAGTACGAATTTCAACCGCAGCATAGTTAACATATTAATTAAAATTAAATTTACAAATTGAAATCAAACAGTCAATATCTAATACACTCAGTTATATAACTACACTTTTAATATATTATTTAAATACATATATTTTCACTGACACACACACAATATTATCAAAAAAACACTACCGCTTTCATTTTCATATTTTTGTTGAAAACCTGAAACAATTTAAATAATATCAATTAATTATTTTTACTAGTTAAGATATTGTATATATAAAATAAAAATATATATGTAAATATAACTCTTTTTAAGAGTAATATGTTAAGGATGTTATTATATTTTAGATTAAAATCTAATGTTTACCATAGTTATATCGTTTTTACTGGTTACTAAGTAACGACTAATATTTAACCATGGCAGTCGTTCCTTTGACAACATAATGATCGTCGATAAACCCAATATTTTATTATGAATATATATTAGAAAATACGAGATTTAGAAGAGGAACAGCAAAAGTACATAATTCAATCTTTTTCTCTATATAAACAGTAACAATGTCAACGATAATATGATGATCATGAGTTTATTCGTGACACATCCAATACATACAAAATATTGAATAAACATAAATTTCATTAGAAAATACAAAATTGTAAACATGAAAAATATTGAACAATATAAATTGAACCTTTTTTTTTTTGTGAGAGATATCTTTAAATATCTCCAAAAATAACATATAGTTTCAAATAAAATATATTGAACCAGCTTACGTTGATTGTGATAATAAAAATATATTAAAAACACATTCATTATTTCTCTTAGCATCTAATATGTATAGTAGTCTGACCATTTTAAATATTTAAAATTTGTCAGAAAAAATTTCTTCTAAATAATAATATAATATTATGTAGTACAGGCATAAACGTAGGTATAATATCTATATCATTTTAAAACAAATGTTCTGTAAAACTTATACAAAAATGTCCAAACTTAAAATATAAATTACAATACAAATGTAAAAATAAGCTTAATTTTGTTAATTCAATAAATTTAATTATAATACGACCTTGTAAAAGTTTAGTAATTTATTATTAAAAAGTATTTTAATTTTACTATGTTTAAATTTCAAATTACGAAATGTAATAATTTTGATAATTTCAATAAGAAAATTCTAAATAGGGGTTATAATTTTATCATTATCGGAGCAAGATGAAAATAACAGTTTATATGCTACGGTCAATGTGTACTTCGCTGGGCAATTTGAACTGCAACTACAAGTAATAATAATTATTTATTCAATATTCTTTATTAAAATTATTTTATTAGTTATTAAAAATGTATTATATTATGAGTATTTAAAAAAAAAAAATATAAGTTATTAGTTATAATTTTATTATTTTGAAAATGAGAACATATTTTAGTTAATCGTGAAACCGGGAGGGATTTGTTTATTCAACTTATCTGGACTTATTTATTCGTATAATATAAATTAGAATTGTACTTTGAATTATATAATGTCTTCATGATTATTAGCATAATATTTTACACAATAATTACCTTCTGCAGTTATTGGCACGATTAACTTCTCTCCCTTAGTATTTTCATCACATCATATTTCTTCATAAATGTTGTACCCATACTCTCCTCTAGCTTTAATTGTTATAATTTACTAAAAAATTTCACTCAAATATTCCTAAAATGTAGATTTCATTTTAAATAAAATGTAGCTTTCAATATGCCTGGCGATTAAAACGTAACCACGTAAGTACGACGTGCCTTGAGATTTGAAAATAACAGAAACTTGACTGGATAATCGAAAGTATAAATTATTGTTCATATTATATTGTTAACTGATTTTAATAGTTGGTTATCAAGAGCCATTGCAACAGGTTATCCTCCGAACCCAAATTACCAAATTAAGTATATTTTTTGTTTATTTTTCCCAAACATCATAAATATTCTGTGATATAGAAGACAGTTCTTCTAAAACTTGAATATTCTACTTATATTCTCCTTTATTAATACTTATATATTATTATTATATAGCATAATACTAATCATTTTTAGAAACAAAAATGCATAATTAGATGTAGATAGCAATTAGAAAATAGTATTTATTTGATCAACTTAGTTATGTCATTCAATTTATTTTGTACGAATAAATACACAATAATGTTAAATAATAACTCAATAATATAATCTGGATTAAATAATAATAAAATAACTTATATTTTGTATTAAAATTTAAGATTGTTTTAAAACTTATAATATAGCAAAACTAAACACAATTAATTATCATTGTTATAATTGTTATAAAATAATTAGAGTATAATAAATATGTAACAACTAACAATTTACTTTTAATAAAGAATATTGAATAAATAATAATATTATTTTTTTGTAGGATTTGGAGTTAAAATTTCTCGTGCAAAATACACATTGTCCGGTATATCATATTGCCCATAACATATATTATATTTTATATACGTGTAAGGCAAATACAGTAAAATTAAAATAATTATTCAATAATAAATTACTTCATTTTTATAAGTCCTAATTATTAAATTTAATTAATTAATTAAATTAAGCTTATTTTTACTTTTGTATTTTGGTACTTGGACATTTTAAATTGCATATTATTGACGTAGTAGACATTTTAACTATCCAATTTATGATACCTAATCTAAGATGATACATTTTTAAATACTTTCTCATTATTCAAATTAGTAAATTGTAACAAAACAGTTGATATAAGATATTTATATCGTTAGCTTAAATTAAAAATAGAGGATTTCATGATTGGGTGGGATACAGAGATTGAGTGAAAAATCATATTGTATTGATTTTTTAAACTTACAACCAATGAACCAATTCTCAGAAAAACGGTTCTGAGTGAATGAGATTAGTTCATATTTCTATAGAATTTTAATATCCTAGAAGAATTAAATTTCTTGATAAGGTAGGATCAACTTATAGTCGACAATTTAATAAAACTAAGGAGTTGTAGAGGAATTGAATTAAAATTCTTTAAATAAAATTATAAAAATATTTTCTTTTTGTAAATATTAAACTGTATAAGCTACCATATCTATCAAAATTCAAAACAAATTGTTTATAGGTATATACTTATAAATAACAAAGTTTGCATATTTAAGAAAGTATATAATAATGTTTCAGTAATACAAAGTCTACACCTTTAATAATACACTACAAGCTAAATAAAGCTTTTGGGATAATCTAATGTTAAAGTCACCACTTATTCTATAAATATTATATATTTAGAAACATTAGTCAACGGAATGACTTAACATATGAACTATATACCGTGATTTCACCAATTTAGAGAACACGAAATTTCTTAGCCTGATTACATTAGAATAAATCGAAATGTATACAAGCTAGTGGTTGGTATGTAAATACTGATTTGTCGAAATATTTCAAAATTGATATCATTTCAATACACGCATATGCAATAAACTTGTATTTTGTTAAATATCAACGCCTGTTTTTAATATCATATTCGGAAAAAATTATTTTTTTAAAGTAATTTTGATTTATCAACTATAGTCATGGTTCGAATTAATTCAAAATTTACTATATAAAAGATATTTTAATTTTAAAAAATAATACATTTTTACTGTTTACAAAAATGCATTAAACTATTTTTAATCATTTTTTATCAGTTCATTTTTTAATACTTTTAAGTATAACTTGTCTACCAAATTATACGTACAATAAATATTTCATAGAAATTAGAATGGTATATTCAACATAAACTTCAATTAAAACATTAAATATTTACTATTATCTCATCTACCACGTAAAACGTATAAAATAAGTATTAAAATGAAAGTAGAAAATTTTGAATAGATGTACTGTTAAAAAGATAGAATGTTTTTTTTTATTTTTTGATTCCAAGTCATAAAAATATATTATTAATATTATTATTGTATTAAATATATATAATAGTATAAATATAAAATAATCCATAGACCAACGTTTAGTGAATCATTCAATTCCAAGAGCATGCTACTTAATTACACTATAAGTATTAATATCAAACAGATACATAAATGTTTATAATATAAATACATTATAAAATATGTACCATTGATGACTCAATTTATAAATCAATATAGATTTTATAAATTACGAGCAAATACATTGAATTTAATGATAGTATCTTTAATCTAACTCCAACTTTTTCCAAAAGGGTCTTGCTATACCAAAGTTTCACATGGCAATATTTTAAATAAAAAATTGTACACAAAGGTGCCAGTTTTTAGAAATACTTATATAAAAGATAAATTGGGAAACCTTTAATATAGGGGAATGTGGGGATTGGACACTATGTTATAAGATAAACAGAGTTTTATAGAACTTTATAAATACAAACCAGTCTATAGTAATATATATATTTATATGTGTGTGTTTAAATATATTTAACAAACATTTTAAAAAAATAAAATATTATACATTTTTGTTTCCTTCAATTAAAAGCTATTAGAAGGTTTGAATAATTATTTTAAAATTATATACGTCATGGAAAAATTTGTTTTGTTATTAAATTTAATTTGTACGCAAATTGTATCATATTAATTTTATCTTAACTATAATGTTATTATGACAAAAAATGTATTGGTAACAATGTTCACATAATATGTATGTGTATAATATAAGATAGTGATGATTTAATTTTTTTTCTTAATTTCGAATATTTATGTGATTAAGTTTTTTTTAAATGTTTATGTAAGATAAATGGGTTTTATATGTTACATTAGATCCATCTTGGAATAATTTTTAAATTCGATGATTTATTTTTGCTTACGCTTACGCATACCTATACACTTCGTAACACAACGAAAAACGTTATATAAACGGTACCAGTATTCAAACGGCATTTTGTTTCCTCATGTCTTAGGTATTTGACATTCATTATGATAAGTTTTAAAAAATAGCAAAATTGACTAAATGGCAACGCCAACATTAAATATTTAAATTTTAACAAATACAAAAATACACAAAAATATTAATACATATGTAAGTGCAATGAAGCAAAGAGTTATGTCCAAATGCATCGAGATCGACACATTATTGCCAAATAAGTTAAGCCATGGTAGTTACATGAGAATTAATAATAATGTTGAATAAAAAACAAACATTTTAAACTTTTAACACAAATAAGGCTTCATGAACTACTGATAAAATACAACTGACGCGCATTAAATACTGTTGGAAACCATAATATAATAACGCAATTTTCACAGGGTTGGGTGTTTTAATATTATAGACGAATACAATAAAATTCTTTCTATGCCCTTTCATAAAATAATGTTAAGTCAAAAGGTCATTCAGTTTTGTTTTCTATTATTTTTTCTACATAATCCCTCCCTTGCGTGCGTTTGTTATTGCGATTCTTATTGTACCACTAAACTCGTGAAGAATATACGAGTAATAATGATTGAAACATAAAAAAGTGGATAACAATTAAAAGTAATAAAATTAAAAATACTGTAGTAGAGATCTACAGATTCCGGTCAAAATTGGTATATTTATACTTCCCAAAATATTGACACTCTCTACTTAAGTACCTAATCTAGCAATAATTTTTCAAGAGTTGATAATAAATCGAGGACTATAAATTATGACTTTATGAGTTATGACTAACTCACGTAACTATACAACAAAAAGTAATTTTTTTATATGTAGGTATTATAATTTTTATAATCTTTGAAGCTTAACTAAATTATAAAAAAATTTAAAAAATACACAAAAATTAGGATTGATTAGAAGTAATGTTTAATTTTAATCAATAATTTCATATTTCATGTACCTAATTATATACTATCTCAAATTCTTCATATTTTTCAGGTTTTACAGTGTTGACATTTTTTAAATGCCGTCTCAATATATAATTGAAATGAATTAGAGATTAAAACAATATTTTTGATTAAATATTTAAAGCTAAGAAAATAAATAAAAACAACATTTGGTTACATTTGAAAATAACTTCATAACGTACCGAAACAACAGACTATTTATAAGAAATAATAAAAATATTAATAGATTTTTAATAGTTATCCACTGCATTGTACTATATAAGCTAGATAAATATTGCGTCAGTATATACCCTAAAAAAGTGTATGATAACATTTGAATAATGACTAAAAATGATCGGGTATGCATATATATTACAATATTATATACCTATTTCTTTAAGATTTATATTATTATATTATAGTATAGAGCCACTGTATGGAGTATATTTTATAATCAAAGCATGAAATTATGATAAGTATAGTGAATTCACATAAGTTGTACTAGATACTAGAACCAAATAGTAACTTCGTAGAAACAGAATAAATAGTACTAATAAAGTACAATCATAGAAATAGACATTTATATTTATCATACAGAATTAAAAAACAATTGTAGAATCTTCAAACCGGAAAACAGAACAAACGATATTCACATCGAAATATTAAAAATGCTAAGTATATGAGAAAAAGTGTCTCCTAGGATTTAAAAAAAACCTAATGAACGGTATAAATGGTCTGGTAAGTCTAGATAGCAAAAATTATCATAAAAGGAACTACGATTATAATCATAATTATAAACATACAGACGATAACGGAGTATCGGATTTAAACATGGGTATAGTAATGATTTATTTTTATTTTATTGTTTGTTGAAATCATTTTTTTAAATAATGATACTCGTATTATAATCGATAGTTTCTACATTCATAAATTCATTGTAGCCCATGTGATATGATTATAAATTTAGACTATTTTTATATAAAATAATAGTGCAAACTTTGTTAAATTTGTATGAAAGGATATTTTTTTAATTTTTAACAGATTCTAGACGGTACGAGATAAATGATATATTATAAATAATTAAAAAAATATTACATAATATACATGTTGTTTTATATATCTATTAATAAAAAAATGAACCAATATTATTCGGTTATGCAATTTCTTGAAAAAAATTGGCTGTTTTGACTATTTTTTTCTTCAAATGATAGAAATATGCCAATATATATTACCTATAAAGATATCTATAATTATTTTTCACTTATGGTTACCTGAGAAATATTGAATGTTGATTTTAGTTATTATCAATTGAAGTACCTAAGTAAATTGTGGTGTAGATTAATATGTGTATTTTTATTATGTTATATTTTTATTAAAAAAAAAAAAAAGAATATTATTTGTTTTATTATTTATAACTAAAAAAATTAAAAAACAAATTATTGTTGCGTGCTGTTTTTCTATACTATTTTACAAGAAATTTAAAAATTAATTTGGATACAGGTTTTAAGTATTTAATTGATTTTATTACGATTGTCATTTATATCTTATTATCAACTTTTATTACTATAGATATCATTTTTGATAGTACACCGATTGCGTTGATATTCAAACGTTTGTTTGAATTTCAAATCTTCTGCTGCATTTATCAAGTGCGTTAATATTTCTATTGACTAATATATTTACTCATTCTTTTATTTAATAACTTAAAAATTTAATTTTCATACATGGCAATACATGAAAATATAAATTAAAATCTAGTAAAAAATTAATTGAATACGGAAGTTCCTGCTTACTATGGAAATATAATTTTACCAAAGTTAGGACCATTTAGTTTAATTTTACCGAATGGTATGCTCTAATCGATTACTACAAAGAAAGATTTAAATATGTAAATTCATACTGAGGTAAGTTATGAAGTTAATAACAATAAACATAATTGTAATTTTAAATTTCTCGTAAAATAGCATAAAAAACAGCATGTAATAATAAATATATATAATTTGGTTTTTTACATTTTTAGACATATAGTAACATAAATAATATTTTTTCAAAAATACATTATCTTAGTTCCATTAAAGTAACTAAATCAAAGGCCAATGGTTATCCTAGTATACAACTTATTTTCATCGTAAAAGTTTGTTTAACCAACCTGTTAATAGACTACTTAAATAAGGCTTGTAATCAATGAAATTTTAATCTGTAAAATAATTTAATAAATTTCGAGATTTTAAAATCGTGTATCATATGTAATTAAAATTAAAACTTAATATAATAAATATACTATAAAAAAAAGTAATAATGAAAACAGGCCAATAACACATTTATCTGTTTGCTATAAATAGTTTATGTTTATAATTCATATACATATATATATATTTAATTTAACCATCCTAAATCTTTCGATAAAATTACTTTACTTTATTATTTTTTTTGGGCTATAATATAAGAACCATCCTAATTCATAAAATAATAATCGTTGTATTATTTGATACTATATAACATTATTACAGAACCAGATTAAGAGCTTATCAGGCCTGGATTCTATAGGAATTTACAATATTTATTACCAATAACTCAATTTTATCTCTATAAAAAGTTTTTAAAATTAATTGATAGTACAGAATAGTTTTTTTTTTCAAAATCCCTAATATTTTAGGTAGGTATTAATTATGGTCAGTATTTGTAATAAATAATATTTTGAAACTAACTTTATGTCGGTAGTCTCTTCTTTTTTTTAATGCTGTATCCAAAGTTTAATACACGTATAATAATGGTATAATAAAAAATAAAATAGGTACCGTATTTTAACACCACTAATTATGGGAATATATTTAGACCAATGGCCAAACACAGTTTTTGTGTTATTAAGACAATTATTCTTACAAAATAGTTTTTCACGGGAACATAAATAAACTTTTTTACAAATAGGTACTTTTTTACTACCTTATTTAATAACAATTTTATATTTTCCTCCTTGTTCTTATTAAGCTTCCACTTAGTGGCGCCACTTAGCATTTATTTGGGAAATTATCTCAACTCGTAATGATAATATATTATTATTATATTATATATAATGTACTTTGGTGTTCACTATTCGAGTTATAAGTTTACCGGTCATCGGTCCAACTAAAATAATAATTAAATAAAACATTAGGTCTCGATATTAAAATGTTACTTCCCGGCAGTATTGTGCTTTTGTATGAAAGCCGATAAAACAAAAATATGATATAAAAAAGTGTACTTGTGTGTACGTTAAAATTTAACGTACAAGTATTATAACCATTATTATTACAACCATAGTATTACAACCATAATATTTAATATGGTTGAATCATACACACGCAATGATGGTCTACGCAAGACGCTCGTGGTTTTCTAGAAAAAAAATATGAACTATAGCAATAAACTAATTTAAATAAAAATCTATTGATAACGAAATATTGTTGCAAATAAGAAATGTAATGTCCTAGATGGTGTGGTGGGTAAATGCGGTTCTGACATGATTTTATAGTATTTTGCCTACATACGGCCTGCACTCATACACAGCACGTGGCATAATATGAATAATATAATACGAAAAGAAAAAAGGTATTATCAAAATAAAATTTAAACTTAATATATTATGAACTTGTACTAAGAAAAAAAAAGGACTCTTGAGAGCATTCAATATTTCAGAGCCTAGAGCCCAATCTTCTAGGTTCCGTGCTTAATCTAGCTCTGCATTATTAAGAACAAAAAATAAATAAATAAAAAGCTATCATTAAACTGATAATATTTTAAAAATATCGAGTATGGTATTTAGTTATTTTAATTTAATTTATAAAATAGTAAAAATAATTTAATCATTTTAAAATGCATGCTAAAAAAATTAATTCTAATTTTACCATAGTGTAGAATATTATAGTGAAACCTATAATAGTTCGTAGGGTTAAAATAATTTTTAATTCTCAAACATTTTTTTAATATAGGTACTTAAAACGCTATCAAAATGTTATTTAAAAAATATTATTAGTATTTTACTTGAATTATGAAAAAATTTATACAAGTGATATTCATTAAACAATGAACATCGATAATAATCATTAATTTAGTGCTTCGAAATATTAAAAACCCAACAATTATTTTATTTTTTTTTTTTGTGTATATTTACTAATTGTATAACAACATAGTTTAAATGTTTTGCTTTATTACAATGTTCTTCTTTCATAATAATTTTCGGAAAATAGAATTAAGAGATATATTTTAGACCAGAAATTGCCAGAAATTGGACACAGATATTTAAAGAGTTCTTCAAAAAAAAATTCTCCAAGCCTTGGAAAATATTGGAAAAACTTGAAATTATTAAATTAAAATGTGTTTCATTACCACTTTACATTTTACTTTATAAGTAACAAAAAGAATCTTTTATCTATTGAGTCAAAAATTTAATGTATATCTAACTGAGGTATAATAATATTACATCTCAAAAGTCAAATTATAATTATAGATAAGTCTTTTTTTTATGGTATAATTTTCGTGCATAATGTATGAAAAAATTAATTCTTTTGAGAAATTATACAAAGAATTAATTTCCTTTTTAACATTTATGATCATAAATAATTATTGATAACACCAGCCTAAAGTTTTTAAATGATAAATGTTTGAATGCAAAGATCTATCATTGCTTTTAAATATTTTTCAATAAATATGTCTAACATAAGAAAATGTATACAAAAATACTTGAAACAGTCAAAACCGTAACGTTCTGACGTTTTAGATTCTGAACGAAATGATGGAATCTATTGGTTTTACAATAATGTGTGTTTTTTTTTTTTTGAGGACACGTTTTTTGGTAGTAAAAATGCTTCGATTTTCTTAAGCAGTAACTATTCTGAAAGGAAAGTGAATGTAGATGGTATTTGGGCAAGTCAAAAATCTAACTTTTTTAATACTTTTTCAAAAAATCGAAAAAAATGATAAAAAAATTACGAAAAAACGGGAAATTTTACGCAAAATCACGTTTTTACAACATATATTTTTTTAAAATGTTCTAACTCAAAAACGAAAAACCGCAACAACTTGAAATTTTCACCAAATCTTTATATTGGCGTTACCTAAAAATGGTTAAGTTTTCAAAGTATTTTGACATATTTTGACTAATTCATAGACATTTTAAATTTTCGATTTTTATAAACATTTTTTTTTTTAACAGCTATAAAATTTAATTGGCTGACCAAAAACTTTTGAAAATTTAATACAAGGTTTATAATAAGTTAAAATTATCGTCACTAGAAAATGTCGGAGATCGTCGAAATTTTTTTTATAAGCCCATAAAGCTCAAATTTGTATAAAATGTGTCAAAATCACGATAATTTGCAAGTTATTTTGTAGATAAAAATTCATAAAATTTATTCTGTACATACCCACGGTTCAAAATTTTAACACTAGATTATCCATAAGCTACTCTTCAAAAATCTTTAAAAAAATTTCTACCGAATCAAAAAATTTTATGACCATTTGAAATTTAAATTTTTACGAAATTGCATAAAATAGAAATTTATCCTCAAACGGTTTTAAATATTTATTATAATTCAAAAAGTATAAGTCACAGAAATTTGAAATTTTTACCAGTTGTTAAAATAGCCATTTCCTCTATGTTATATTTTTTTCAAAATCGCGATAATTTGCAAGTTATTTTGTAGTTGAAAATTCATAAAATTTTTTCTGTTTATACTTAAGGTTCAAAATTTTAACACTAGGTTGTCCATAAGCTAATCTCCAAAAATATATAAAAAAATTTTCTACCGTTACTTAAAAGAAAAAATTGTATGACTTCGTTCAGAATCGTTATTCGTATACAATGATAACTATCATTGCATTCAAATTTAACAAATCCATTGTAATAATGACTTATCCTATAAACGAGGTGCACTCCACCCCCAACTGTACAGCAAAGCGAGGACAACTCGTTTTTTATAATGAATATTAAAATTTGTATAATAAATGGGTATTTACACTATTATCCAAATAATAACTATACAAAACAACAAAATAAAAATGTTCAAAGATATACGTTTATGAGCAGACACTAGAGTAGAAGCACTTTTAAGAATCCCCCTACGATTAAAACACTAAAAATATAAAAATTTACCAAATTTAGTGAAGTTATGGTCAAATTACGTCAATTGTTTTGGTAATTTACCAACAAAATAATTGTAATTCATCTTTATTAAAAACTTTCCTAATCAAGAAGAAAACAAGTTTTTTATTTAGAGTATCTTTTAAACCACGTTCAATATATTTCTGGTTAACATAAAGTAAAATGAATTTTTCATAAATATTATTGAACAATGATTTAGCATTTAAAGTTTGGTATTTTAAATTCAACATTTAATAATATATGTAGTATTGAGTGTATCTTTGTTAATATAAATTATACCCATTTAGATAGACAATAATTTATTTTTCAAAAAATTGATGAACTTTGTAATATAAATTCAGTAAATAATATATGAGAGTGTTTTATATGTATACAACATTGTCTATTTAATTATTTTATTTTTCTAAATTTGAAAATTAATAGTACTTAAATATTATAAAAATAACTAAAATACACTATACTTTATTCTATACCTAAATATTGTTTGCATTGAATAATTGTAAAAATATATAAGTGCTAATTTCGATATGCTTGTATCATGATATAAAATCGTTATGTAAATTTGATGTTATGTATATATACCTAGCGAATATATATTGGGATCAATTCCGACTTTTAAAGATTTGAAATTTTAAAATAATCAATCAGATAGAAAGCATGAATTCATAGTCCAACAATATTTTAAAATATTATCTAATAATTATAAAATAAAAATAAAATAAATAAAAAATAACCTGAGCTTGCTCAGTGGGGCCCATTATACACTGTAATATAGTTAACTATACTATATATAGTAATGTTATATCTATACGTAATATTTTGTATTAAATAATTAATAATAATAATAATAATAACAATAATAATAATAAATATTATCCTTTTAGAGAGGGAAAAACAATTTATATTTCAATGAAAAATGTAAACTTCATATAACTAAATAATACACCAAAACGGTATAGTTAAAATATTATCTCAGGTTTTTCATGATTTCAAACAATCGAAATTTACAAAGAAATGTTTCCCACCACCAATATAATATAGAAAATGATCAATACCTTTTGGTAAAATTGATGAATAACCCAGTCAATGCTTATAGACTATACTATACCTATTTCAAAAGGGGATATAAAAAGCTTTTTTTAGTTTTCAAGTTCTTTTTCACCCAATTGGACCAATGTTAAGAGCTTTAGAAATTTTACACTTTTTTTTTATAGCCTCTTGCCTAAAAATAAATTACCTATTATGGTGACGTTCACGCATACACATATGCATTGAAAGTGAAATTGTAAAATTCCTATTTCTTTTTTTTTTTAAAAAAAAAGCTTTGGCAATGACTGAGGGACCAACCTTTAAAGGCCGGCATGTTTTGGGGCTAAACAATAATAGACGTGTACACCAACAATGCACCAACAATACTCAGGGGAATTTCATTCAAATCCTCGACCTTTGTCCCATTTCAATTCGTAGTGTTGCTCTTTTGCAATTAATATTTTTGGTAAGTACTATAATATTTTTTGTAAAATTTTGAACAGATGCCAAATATAAATGTTACTAAATTTTCGAAGAAAAATATATTGGTCGAGTATTAGTTTGCATGTATTTCTCACATAACGTTATGAAGAATAATTTAATTATTGTTATTATGGTTCGACAGTATAAAGTAATACAGAAATTATGTTGAAAATAATAAGAAACATGAAAACATGAAGATCAATTGAAGTGCCTATAAATCATATTCAGTTGAAAGTTATGATGGGCATAACTTATTAGTTAAAGTACATATTTGAATTTACCAAGGAAAATTGTTCAAAAAGAAAATATGCAATTACTCTCACTCTTATTTATGTAATTTTAAAGAACATAATTAAGATGTACTGTTTTTTTTATTTTAGTTTGAATATGCTTTAGTTAATCCCTAGTTAATCACCATATTGAAACATCAATACTATTATCAATTATATTATTCTTATTTAAAAAGGGAAAATTATATCTCTTAATTAATTTCAATAGTTGTAAGATATTATTAATATGTATAGGTATAAAATATATTAGTTAATTTATTTATAATAATATATTAATTTTTGTTATTGAATGAATTATCATGTATTAAATATCGTTATCAATCCATCAATTATTAAAAAAAAAGATTTTTTACTAAGAATATTAAAGGCTACTACATATGTAATCATACTACTTAATGCAATTACATCTTAAAAATCTAAGAAAATACTTGAAGTTCTATAAATTACGTTTTTATTTTAATTATTTCCTTTTAAAATTATGATGAAAGTTAATATTAATTTTAAATTACTTGCCTTTTTTCAAATTCATCGATCGTAACACAAAATGGTATCACTCATTATCACATGAATATATTATTCACCACCTTACTTATAAAGTATATTATTCTCAAAAAAAAAATTCATTAACGTAAACAACAAACGAATAGAGAACGAAGATAAGTTACCGTCGACCGACCAACCCACAACGATATTAAAGGCACACTGGATACAGGGAAGTTTTCACGGCTTTCACTAGTTTTCCGCAGCGCTCCCTATACACGAAAATCATAATCTAAAAATATTTAACAAACGCTGGTTGAACAATACAACACAAATATAAAATACAAAATAAGGAAATTTTCTTAAATAATGAATTATCCAAATAATTACCTGATTAAATATTTATAATTTACGAGGATAATTTTCTTGGTAAACATATATATTTATGTAAAATGAATTTTTATAAAATAAATTACCGTAACAACAAATACATTTACTACTCATTTTCATCATAATAATACTTTCAATGGGCATTTTTTTCTTAATAGTAAAATATAATAAATTCTGATTTCATGCTACAAAGAAAAATATAATTTTTAAAATGTTGATTAACAAAAATAAATTGTAGTATAATAATCATACAATATAGGTTAACACTTAGGGAAACTTATATTATTACTATTATTTATAATAAGATCCACTTGGTTAGGAAAGTTAATATTTATATTTCTGTACATTTATTAAATTTATCTATGTATGTAATTAATTAATAACAATATATATATATATATATTACATAATACACAATATGTTAACTATATCTTTACAATACTACAATAGCCAATTAGAGTAAAGAGTATAAAATTCATACTGATATTACAAATTACTTTTTTTCATTTTTATATTACACATTATACTACAATCAAACTATTTCCCCTAACCCTTGTTCATTGTTATCAATAATAATATATACTAGCTCATTCGTTCAGGGTAAGTACATCGGACCACCGATTAAATATTCTACATTTTCTATTATATTATTAACCTGTGATTTACATTCTGATATCAATCGGTTATTATTACTTATTATATTTATTACGCTGAACCACTTTTTTTTGCTAAAAATAATGTTAAATAACTACTTAAGAACTATACTAAATTAATAATATAATAAATACAATACATTAAAAAAATTATAAAATAATCGGTGAGCAAAAATAATTCAGAATATAATATTAAACAAGTAAACTTATATTTATGACATAATTAAAATGTACAATTACCTATTAGAAGATATTATTTAATATCAAACAGATCAGATGAAATTCCACGGTTAGATGAGATACAAAATTTGGTATTTGATATTTCCGTATCGGTCTTTTAAACTTGAAACAAATGTACATTACTCTAAAAGAAACTAATTCTGAGTGAAAAGGGCCGAGTGAATCAATTTATATTTATAAAGATGAATATTTATATGGTAGAAGAAATCAATTTCTTAATGAAATATTTTTAACTTTTAATCGGAAATTTTAAATGCCTAAATTTTAAATTCATTAAAATATTTCAAAAATCAAAAAATATCAAAAGAACTATAATAATATATAATATATACTTAGTATAAGTATTAATTAATCAGTAAATGTTTCAAGTGGATATGACAACAGTAAAATTACTATAATATCATAGTGTAATTTTTGCCATTTTGACGATATTTTTCTTAGCTATTAAGAAAACTGTTATGAAGTCAAAAAAATAACCTTCCCAAAATACTAACTAGACGTAATTTTCTATCAAAAAATTACCATTATAATTTAATATATTCTTGTAATTATTTTATACTCTCTCGTATCATCGAGAGAACACTACTAGGCGGGGACCAAAACTTATCTGTTCTCGCGCATTCCCATTGCCTCCCCTAAACTCTGACCACGGCTCGCCACCATCACCACCACCAAGGAGTACTCTCTCGATGACACGAGTATAGTTAAAATTGTATACAAAAGCACAACAAAATAAAAAAATAAAATACACATCATTGGCAAACCAATACTTTCCTTGTTTCACTCAAAATCTAAAATATTTTAATCCAAAATTTTTAAATAAATTGAACTGTCTTTGTCATAATTTATTAGAAATAATTTATAATCAATTCAATAAACAAGGAAATAAAAACATATTTTACCAAATAAATATTTCAGTATGAAGTCATGGATATTTTAGATTGAATTTAAATGTTTGGTTGCAATAAATAATTATTGTTTCATTATTATTTGTTAAATCTATTACCTAATGGAAATCACTAAAATTATTTCTTACATTACAGTCTTTGCTTTATTAGTATTCGATCGATCAGAATCAAAAAAAAATAATCGAAGAATTATTAGAATAGCAAACGGAAAACCACTTGACGATGAATACCACCCCTATGTGGTTGGCTTAAAGACAGAAATTTCCGATGATCAAATATACTTCTGTACTGGAACCTTAATGTTACCATTATTTGTATTAACGGCTGCTCATTGTTTGGTTGGAACTAGGACTGCAGAGGTGATATTATTATTACTATACATACTATATACTTAAAATACAAATTAAGAAACTTTTGCATCATATATATAATATCTATATAATAAAATGATAATAATTAATTATCATTATAATCTATATAATATTTATAAATAGAATTTCATTTTTCGATAAAATTGTTCCTTACCATAACATCATAAAGATACTTAGAGGCGTTATAATTATTATATAATACAGTAAAATCTACAAAAAAAAAAAAAAAACTTGTAAAATGTATTTTAGATTCTGGATGAAACGAGCCATGAATTGGTTCATATAGGTATGTGTTTTTATTTTTAATATTTTGTGTCTGTGTATTATGATTATTACAATCATGTGTGGTTTTTGATAGGAAATGATATCTTATAAATGTACTTAGGGAAAGGGAATCATTTTTGAAATTTCTAAACACTTTCCCGAATAATTGAGAAAATCCATGTAAACATTAAAAACAACTTTTAACCAAAATCGAGTTACAAACCCGGCACCGCCTAGCCTTTCGTCACGCTATACATTACAAATCGTAGAGAGTTGTAATAGCATTAGAAAATTAAATGTTGAGAAATTTTGGGTACTTTAACGAATATAGATTATAGCTATTATATTATTGTACTTACCTATTAAAGTTTTTCTAAAAATATTAATTAAAGCAACTCAATTAATTTACTGCATACTAATATAAATATTTAATAAACATTTCATTATTTTTGAATCCGTTTTCTTTGCATATATTGGAACAATAGAATCATTTTTTTCGAGAGTAATCATATATTAGTTTCAAGTTTGAAAGACTAATGCAGCTATGTTAATTATTATTCAACCATCCCTCGCAACACATCTTACAACCGTTAAGTCTCATCCGTCACCTTTCATTAGGTGAAAAAGGCTTAGATGCTAGATAAAATGAAAAAGGAGTAACAAAGAAGTTTTCATTGTATATATAAATGGGAGACAGGTGTGTTTCCTGATAGATCTAGAACGTCGTTTTTCACATAAAATGTCACGGACATGAGTTAGTATTGAGAAATTTTTTTTTTCAACTTTCAAGGGTTGAATAATTATATAACTTCAAGCAACTGATTAGATAATATTCGTAAAATATCGAACAGCATTTTTTAGTTCATTGAGGCACTTTAGTAGGATTTTTAAGTAGATTTTATTGGACAATGATTTTCCGGAATTTCTCTCAGTCCGTAATAACAACGGTAAGGCTTCAGATGGTCGGAGGTTGAGCATCAAAAATTAGAACAGGTAACTGAAATATGATCTGAGCATAGTTCTAACAAATCACTTGTTACATGATGTTGTGTAAGCTAGAAAAGATATTAACTACTAATATATCTAAAATATCTGGGCGTTTACTTATAAACGTTGGCTAGTAGGTTGAGTCGAGGGTCCTAATATGGAATCATTTTTTGGATTAACTATTTAAAATAAAGTACCTCCGTTTGTATTAGAAGTTAATTATTAGATAAGTACATTTCTGTGATTTGTTAAACTTGTAGCATTTCAAATGAGAATCATAATATTTTTTGGAATTAAAATTGATTTTTCAAAAAAATTGCCTGAGCAAATTTTAAATTTTTTAAAATGTCTTAAATGTTTATAAAAATGTACTAATAGATATAGTGGTGACTATTTAAAAATCAAAATTTAATGCCCATATCTCATAAAGTAAGGGGAGGGGACTTTTAAAAAATGTTTCCAAATATGCGTATTATACTCTATGTCAATATGTAAAATCAAAATTCAGAATATCGCAGAGGGAATGGAGTAATCTTATGTTTCCATGTATAATGAATACACTGTATAATACGAGTATGAGTATCTTATTACAAATGATAGTCTTAAAATGAGTGTTGTATATATACTAGATAGTTATGTTTTGAGTTATATTTTTACCATAGGTATACCGATATAATCCCCATAATACAATTGGTGAAAAACGAACAGTTGTTAAATTTTTCGTGCATCCGTTATTCAATGAAACGAGTATGGTTGCAGATTTATGTATATTAAAAGTAAGATATTTTCCAATTATTGTGAAATTTTAAAATCCAATTCTTAATTAGTTAAATTTGTATCAATAGATAAACAAACCTTTTGAACAAGTTCTTAGCTACGCCAACCTTTCTGAATATTATCCTGACTTTTTTGCGAATAAAAATGGATTACAATGCAGTATTTTAGGTTGGGGTGAAAATCAATTTGATCGTAACCCAAGCTATAGAGCAAATATAGCTTCAGTTTTAGTAAAATATGGGCCTGATGCTTGTAAGGTTCCACTAGATAAGTATATATTTTATTCAGAAATTCAGAACAAAAATTATCTTGTTTTTATAATATCATAAATAATAATTATATTATAGTGAATCCATTATGAATATGGTCAAGCATACGTGGGAATGGTTTTTGTGTTCTGTACCAGATAATCACATGGTATGCAATGGAGACAGCGGAGGTCCTCTAGTATGCCAAGGAATCCTATTTGGTATAACTAGTCACGGTTACAACTATTATCCAGGGATAAGTAATTTGACAATAAAGTGTGGTGATAATCGTGTTCAAACTAGATACATATTTATCTTAAAATATCGGCAATGGATTGATAATATTTTAAACGGAACATCCAACACCATGAAGTGTTACTATTTAAATATTGGTTTCATAGTTTGGTTGATTTTCTATAAAGAACTATTTCAATACAATTAACAACTTCTGAAAATATAATTTTGATTTCACTAAAATATATTCTATAAATACAAAAATGGAAAGTATTTCTACAGTATTTTAGGTATAACTTTTAAATCGCATCTAGTTATACTGTTTCATATTTAAAGCATTTTTGATTTTTATCTTATTTAAAGGTCAAAGATTATGTCTGTTTAATACACTAAAACGAAATAATATTATTATTTTGAGTTAGAGCATTTAAAAAAAACGTATTTCGTCAAATCGTGAATTTGCGTAAAATTTCGCGTTTTTTCGTAACTTTTTTATCGTTTTTTTCAACGTTTTTAAAAAGTTCTGAAAAAGTTGGATTTTTGACTTGCCTAAATACTATCTACATTCACTTTCCTTTCAGAAAAGTTGCTGTTTAAGAAAATCGAAACATTTTTACTACCAAAAAAGGTGATGACAGAATTTTAAGTCTATTTCTGGTTTTATAATTTTATTGAAAATCGAAATATTAATTTTTAAATTAATCACGAAATATATACGAATTGACTAGCCAGTTTTATAGTAGTAACTATGGAAACTTACGGTATGTTATACCTAACCAAAATTTATATGCATAACTACAATTATTCATTTTATTTTTTGTAGTTGAGAATTTTTTAAAAAATTCATTTGATTTCATACTGCGCTTCTGAAAAAAGTACTTTTTCGAAGTAAAGAAAACCCATCGTGAATACACATCTGAGTAATTCCAAATGTTACTATTTACAAATGCTTTTGCATCACAGTTGTGGACAAACAATGAGTTAGAAATTAATAACACAAGCTCCTGTCTTATTCATGCAGGCCAACTGTATATTTCGCTCCACTGTAAGCTCAGAAAAAATGTATATAGTCATATTGGTAGGCACTTGATCAAAAAACGAATAAAATAATTTTCAAAGAATTATTAGAAAATTAAAAGAAACTTTGTATAATACTTTTAGAAAGATACTTAGTTTGACATCGGCCAACCAACCAAAAAATTATTTTTAAAAATGTTGCTTTAATAATCGAAAAAATTGACATGACATCCCGGGTGTATAGGGTTAATATTGAGTACTATGGGTTATCTACTGAACACAGATGAAGAACAAATTAAAATGTAAGCGTTATTAATCATTACTCTTATCGATTAATGGGTCAACGAAATCAAGACAATCAAATTTTATATTGCCATCAATTTTTTAAAAATTTATCACTACCTATGTATGTAAAAATAGAAAACGAATGATCATGATTCACGATAGTATCAAGAAATAATGTTCATAATCTAGCATTGAAGTAAATAAAATAAAAACATTTTATCGGAATTTCTATACCTACGTTAATGTCTGATTTTTATGCACTTAAAATGTCATACATTGAAACAAAAGGTTTATAATATCAAATAGATAAAGTTTATTGTAAACTTACTTTGTGTATTATTATACTATATTATTACGCACTTACAGGCAGAACAACGTCCGCCGTGTCAGCTAGTCACTTATATAAACCAAAATATTTATAAATACCTAATAAAAAAATAAAAAATAGGTAAATAGAAAAAACTGAATAAAATAGAAAAGTCAGTATAAAAACAAGTATAAATTTCACCATAGGTCACATTGACTACTAGAATTAAATTAACTTTTCTATGCAGTTTTTTCTATACAGATTATTTTCGCATAACTTAAAAGGACATTATAACTCATTATATCATTATTATTCAATGTTGTTAACGTTGGATATTATGATTTATGATGTAGGTATTAGAAGTAAGTTCTAACTAAATGAAATGACAAATGAGAGGATAAAATTACCATTCTATAAACCAATAATTGTATATTAAATATACATTATAAATAACGAAATGCAAAACATTTGTACTTGCAAGTATAAGCAGTAGTGTTCCCATTGGGGGGTATATTACATATACGCCGTATACTCTCAACATGATTTTAAAATTTCACGGGTATACTCTCAAGCAGGTTTTGAAGAAATATAGATTATAATACAATAATTGATTTAACTGTTTAAATTTTTTTATTATGCATAATATTTTTTTCCTTCATATAATCAGTATATTATGATTTAAATTCTATTACATATCATCACTGTATTAATCATAAAAAATATTTTATTGAGAGACTCATTGGCGTATAGTATACTCTCAAAAAGTTTTATGGGAACATAACTGCATATAAGTATAATAACGTATGCAACAAAAATGATTTAATTACATATTCCATGACATACTTTGATTTTTAAGTATTCTTAACACGTTCATAAAATGTCTATTTTGAACTAAAAATTTGTTTCAATTAAAAATAAAAAGTATAGTTTGTATTGCATATTAACAATATTAACATATTAGTAATTTTTATAGGAATTCACATTTATTAACTAGAATTAACTTACGTACACTGGTGATGTAAATATCATAACATAGTGGTCTACAGTCTACTGGTAGACGGCAGTTATAGCCATTGCGTGTAATTAACATAATAACAAATTAAACAGGATAAACGGTGAAGGGGTGAGCAAACGAACGGTTGAAAACAGGGTAGAAATGTGCTTATAATTTATGAATCCCCAGGTAATTTTGTGCTGATTGTGAATGGGCGCCGCCGCATGTTATCTAAAAGAGAGGTTGGTTAATGTCCCGTAGAAACTAGAAGTCCTAAAAAAATTTAATTCTTACACTTGGCATTTGCCTAAATAATAAAACTACCAACACAGGAAATAATACAGGAATGTGTGTTCATTATCCGTACACATGCTCTAAACAAAAGGAAATAAAGGGTAAAACATATTAATTTATGAACATATATTTATGCCAGTACCTTTCATAATAATTCTGATTTATAGAAATTATGATTTAAAAATTTAAAAATAATATAAATCAATAATTTTATATAGATTTTGAGCGAAACGAGGAGTGTATTGGTCTTATCATGTGTGCCATTTTATGTGTATGTGTGTGTGTGTGTGTGTGTGTGTGTGTATGTATGTGTTGAATTTCTATTTTCTGGAGGGTCATATTTTTTATTTTCTCAATAGTTTTCCGAAAAAATGAAGAAAATGGTGTAAAAAAATGGAATAGGTTTTTAGCCGGATAATCCCATATTACTAATACTAAAATTGTAGTTATTAAAAGAAAAATATAAAGAAAGCTTAATTGATTGCCTTATTTTGATATAGTTTCATTCTCTATGTAATAATTAGTTACAATAATATTTTATTGCAACTAACAAGAAGTACAAGTTTCTAAAATACAAATACAAATACAATATATGTATATAGTGTAAATATATTATATTTCTATAAATTTCAAATCAAATCCAATAAGTATATGCTTTAATACAGATGTACCGAATTTATATTAGAAGTGAATTAAAGATGAAAAAAAAATAAAAGTTTTTTTCTAGTCATAATATAACATAGTATACAGTAAATAAAATAATAAGAAACTACAATCAATTAATAACATAATTAAACACAGGAAAATATATTATTAATACATATTTTCTTATAACTGAAATATGATTAAAATAAGTTACGTACCTAATAAAAAGACTTCTGGATATTGGATAATGGATATTGTCATAATGAGTACCAAAATTAGTTTCAACTCACATTAAAAACAAAAAAAAATCTGTTATTATTATCAGAAATGATTTTACTGACATTAAGATAATAATAATCGGTTTACTTTGATTTGTCAGTTGTATTAGTTAAAAGACTATTGCAAGTAGAATTACATTTATTTATTTTAATTTAATCGAAATAATTTAACAGTTACTTATATAAAAAAAACATTTATTTTCTTTCGTGTTCCATTAATATTGTTTTTTCAATTGGTGTTTGTAAAAAATATATTTGAAACTCAATCTGAACAATTGAATTTAATTGATATGCTAGTTAAACTGTATTTTCAAATGTATAAACTAAATCATTCATTCAGATTCGTGCTCGGATTTATGTATAGATAACCCTCCTAATATTACCTGCAATATAACTTGTATTTAGTTATTAGACTTATAACTACCACTAGAAAAGTATATTTCTGTAAAATATAAAGGAACTATATTATGTAATTTGATTTATTTGTCCTTTATATGCTACATGGTCTCATAAATTGTTTATGAGTTAACAACGTGTAATTAAATATCATTTAAGTGCTTTTCCCAAAATTATAAGGTAATGGCAGATAATAAAAGATAAAAGAGAGTGAGAGAGAGAAAGAACGATAGAGGTTGAGAAAGTTAGAGAGAAGGAAAGAAAGAGAAAATTTGAGGAGCGGGCTTTACATCAACATAGTATAGTAGTTAGAATCGAGGGTGTTGTTTGTGGTCGACGGTCGTGTCTTGCACGTTCCACAATGTTTGACCCAAAATCGTTATCTAGAGGAATCTCATATAATTTACAAACAAGAGGGTAAATCTCTCTTCTTTGGAATCGGTATTAATATATTCAATTTAATACAAACATTCAATTTAGATATAAGTATTTACCTAGGATTATACTTATCATGTATGAATTAAAAATAATAAAAAGACATCTTTCATATTTTTTATTTCAGTATTATGTTTAAAGTATTTAATTCACAGTTTAAAGCGAGGTTTAAGGTGACTTTAATATTTTAAAGTAAAGTTAAAAAAAATCCGAATTTATTTAGTATAAAATATATTCTATACACATAATATGTATTTAGATACATAGAAAATAGATAATATTTTATAGTTGTAGTTCTATATGAATGGCATAAATAATTAATAATAATAGGTAATTTAATGTTTAGTACAGAATTGTTTACCTCAGATTCTTTAAAATTAAAAATAATTTAATATTCATTGAACATATGACACTTATTAATCAATATTATCCTTTAGGTTTAATTTATAATTTTGAATGGTAAAGAATAATAATATCAAGAAAATGTCCAACTATTTTGTTTAGTAGTTCTCTCAGAATTTCAAAATAATTTTCAGTAGTAAAAAATTTAGTACGAACAATTATAACTTATTAAATAATTAATAAGTCTTGTAAATCTTAATCATTATCAATAATTAATATTATAATATAGGTATTTTAAAATTCAACTCGTGATTAAATTTATTTACTTTATATAATTAAATACGGGAATATATGTTTCACATTTTCTATAATATAATATCAAGCAGAAATAAATCAAAGACCAATGAATACTGTAACAATAAAAATTTATTTTGTCACATTGGCTTATAAGATACTAAGCATAGTATAATTGAGTTTGTTTAAGTGACTAGTCGGTAAAGGTAATACTCATGACGAGGCAACAACAGTTCACTGAGAATCACGTTTTACGAAAATCCCTAGAGTATTCGGAGTATCCCTGATATATATATATATATATATATATATGTGATAGAAGAAGGTATAAGATATCAGTATAAGTTTAGCGATAATAGTAATAGCATATAACTTATAGGGTTACATATAAAAGCCACCAATATTATGAGAAGCATTTAATTAGATATCATCTTAATAACGTGTATATTTGATTTACATTTTTTTAATAAATAAAGAAACAAGTCAAACCGTAATATTTTTTTAAAAAAAAGGTATCGTGGTAAATATTTTATTAGTTAAGCTCAAGATAATAATAAAATAATATAATCTTTGTGCTAAATTTTCAAAATTTTAAAATCAAAATAATGAGTTCTGAAAATAAATCTTTAATAATTAAAATATATATAATAGGTACCTAAGTAAAAATATTACCTATACAGTATTTTAGGTATTACAGTTTTAAATCTTAAAATATATTTTTTTAAATTAATATAGACAAAGGAATGCGAGATACAGAGGTCAGGTTTCAATATTTAGCGAGTTATGACTTATGAAACTTTAAAACAATACGACTTCTTTAAAATCAAAATATTGCGATAAAATGGCAGATAAACATGTCATTACATTATTTCTTTAAGATATGAATATATGATAATTGATCAGTTTACTTTAATATTATAGCTCACGGAGAAAATAGATATGATATATGAATGAAAAATTAATAACTAAATACTTTTAGTTAATTAATTAGCCATTACACAATTTTTGTTAAAAATAATATATTCAAAATTATTTTATTTTAGTTAGATTATTATTGATTACTTTATATTATGATAATTCAACTGTACGGCTTGAAATTAAAATTATTTGTTACTTTTAAGTATTGTAATAATCAATATTTTATTTAATATTAAAATTGCCTTACCTATTGATAATGTGATAATGTGAAAAATTGTACATCATATTAAATTATAATATTATAAATTTATAAATGTAATTGTTCAGAAAATAATGATATATAGTCTACCGTAAGGTGAAAGTCATTTTAAGTACCTATATTTTTATTTTATCTTATGCATATAACTCATTGATAACAATTGATTTCGTGACATGGGTCAGGGACTAACATCATATAGTTGCCCACAAAGGAGTGTTTGAAATAGGTAGGGCTGGTTGGGGTAACACCAATTAATTTAAAGAGTCCTATCAGATGGACTCACGCAATCATCATAAATCGCAGCTGTAATACTGCCATCTTCCTGGCGAAATTGTTCCGGCCCAGTAATATAATTAAGGACGAAGGACCTGGTCCGTTTCCTGTGGAAAAGATATACCCCTCTAGTGGCGTAGAACTCGCATTTTGCCTTGTGTGACGAGAATTAATTTTTGTAGCCTATATTTAAAACGCTATATATACATTGTTATACTACAAAACACTTCGTGTAAATCAAAAGAACATTTAATTTACCAAAAGATAACGGTAACTAATTGTAATACATTTTTTCTAAGTATAAAACCATTATTATGAATATTATGTGTTATTATTTTTTATATTATTTATTAAATTTTATTGTTTTAGCATAATCTTTGTTTTTACAATTTTTTTTTTCAATAAATTATATACTTAGGTAGGCATAATAGAGTAATGAGATATTTATGTATTATTATTATGTAATATGATGGGCAAAACAATTTGAGTTATTCAGATATCCAATAATTAAAGTTATTATTTTAAATAGGTATTAAAAAGTATAAAATTTTAACTAATATTTGTATTTAAAATAAAAGTTAATCATAGTTCATAAGTATAACATTTCTATTAACGGCTTCTTGCTTACAAATCATTACTTATGGGTAGGTGCGTACTATTACTTTTTTTTTATACATACAATATCTATAATATTATTTGAATATTCAAAAAAAGAATTTATTTTTGTATGCGTGAACTGGAGTCTAAAAGAGTATTTTGGATATAGCGCCAGGATTACTCAAGGAAGGAATTAAAAATTTAGAATTCTTTATTTAGTAAGAAATTATCGGTAAGCCATCCAACTACGTAAAGTGATTGACATGATGTTTTAACCTCAATAGCAGAAGATTATAAAAGGTATTCATTAATCATTTGTATAATTATATATAATTTACCTACCGCCTACCATTATAAACCTTTATCAACAAATCCAAATGAATTTCGAATGATCAAAATATTAAATCACACCCAAACTACTCAAAATTATTATAATAACAGTAATTACTAATCACCCACACGTTAAACTTTTATTTTAAATCACAGACAAAACTAATTGATATTGAGTACCTAGGTAATAGGTTATAGGTATTGAGTATATCTATTATACGTACCTATACACATTGAAACGGCCGGCTGGTTTCGAAAACGATGGATCGTATAGCCTTTAGACTTATGAAGTCTCACCATACAATACAACACCACCGAAATTCGTTTGACAATAAAAACTTATACGAAAAACGTAAATACTCAGTATTATAGCTTATTAATAAGGTACCTAGGTATCATACTGACGTAGAACTAACATACATAGAACCGACTAACCTAACATAAACGAATGGCTAATGACAATGAGAGTGCAAGTTCACTAATACGGTAATACCTTGTTCGTTCAACATTTTAAATATTGCAAAATTACATAGTTGCAACATTGCAAAATATTATAATATTATTATCATGGTATTTTAATGGCCGCGGAAAAATAATATAATAAGGCACGTGTGGAATACCACATCCTCACATTCACACACAAATAATAACACATTTAAATACATTTTATTAACTACTAATTTGGTATTAGATTATTTGCACCAAGAATTTCTAAAGAAATATAAGCATTTCAAAAGTTATTACAATGTCCCAGTGTTAATTAAAAAATACAAAAACATAATTTGTTATACTAACAATCACCCATAATATGTAGTCTTTATATAAGTAATCTTTTGCAAAACACAGTCACTTTTATGACTGATGGAATAAAACTATAATAGGTACACCACACACTAGATATTATATTATAAATACACGTTAAACGTTTATCCTTATTAATTGGGCTTCAATACAACAATGTAAACAGAATACGTTGACTTAGGCCAATAGATATATATACAATTTATTAGTTATTAGTGCGTATTACTCATTAATTATCATACTATTATATGCCTATGGACTATGGTCCAAGGATGGTAAACATGTATGGTAATCATATAATATATCTTATGTGTATACCAAAGTTGAAAGTATCAAACTTAATTCTATTCAGTCGAAAAAAAAAAACACCGTAAAAACAATTAATCGCAAAAAAAGGAGTGATATCACATCAAAACACTTCAACTGCAGCCACGTATAAAAAAACAGCTACCTACATAAAAAAAATAATTCATTTACTTATCATTTGCTCTTTAATACCTGTGAATCTTTTCACCTTCACGACCACACTGCAAATATAATTATTAATCCTAACTATAGGCCGTAGGGACATACATACCGGGTAGGTACCTCTAATTATCAACTTATGAGACTTTATTTGATTTACTTTATTCCCCATTTCAACAAGCAATGGCTCAAAATTTTTTCCGGGGGAGGGAGGGGGAGGGAGGAGGTTTAAAAAATAGTTATATATATATATATACATACACACATATGTTAATGTTCTCTGTACCTATAATACAAGTCATTTATGACTTTTGAACCTTTTTTTCCTGGGGGGGGGGTCGATAATCCCCCTCCCCGAAAATATGCTACTGTCAACAAGTACGGTCCAAGACCAGAAATGCTATAGCCTATACCTAAGTTACAGACAACAAAATACCATCACAACTTATTGTAACATTAGGTACGATTGTACGACAAGCAATATACATCTATACATTTGATGATAATTGTGTACAATTACGATAAGTGAACAAATTATCTTAAATTCATAACTGTATGAGTCATGTGGGTGTGATGAAATATTATGTTGCGCCGCAGTGAAATTATATGATTGTAAAAAACGCCGTGGTTCGCAATAAAATGTACTTCTGATAAAAAAAAATAAACCGCTCAATATTATACGGTAGCCAATAGGTAAGCTATATTATACCATTGGTTTTATTATAATATATCTAAAATCTTCAACTTCACCGTGTTCTATACTTAATACAATATGTATATCTGCTTGATTTTAAATTCCATGTGAAACAGTTTATGATTATTCGTACACAGCTATTATTTATTTTAGTCTTGACTCTTGAGAGTGTCAAGTTGACAAAATAATCGAAAATTGTAAATTTCAATTCAATACAATTACCATGTACCTAAAACTTTATATAAACGTAAGGAAAATTAATATAATATAAGTCGCTATTATTAGCATATTACCTATTATTCTGATTTTAGAATGATAATACATTAAGACAATGTATACAATGTATTATTTATAATCAATACCTATTAAAGGTATCGGCGTATCGCAACAATAAAAAACATTTAAAACATAGTAACTATGAGCTCAATGTTTTGCAAATACCTGATGCCTACGGTATGGAATAGGTATATAGTGCTGACTCCTAAAGGGCTTAAGCCATTGATACTTAAATACACATATACCTACTGTCTATGATAACGGAACAATTAAATAATAACACTTTTACATCATTTTTCATAAATTTATAAATTCCAATACCTATCCGTTGACCGTTCAAAGTTCAAATGGCCACTTATAATGGGCAAATATTTAGTTATAAGTTATAACCTAGAAAAAACGAGTACAATTTCTAAATACGATATACTATTATGTACTTGTAAGTAGGTATATAATTTGATTTATATTTTTTTCTCCTCTAAATACTCAGGTACCTACTCATGTAACTTTATTCAAAAAAGTAATTGAAATAAATTTATTCCGTATTAAAAAATATTATTATTATTATTAAAGTAAAATATAAATACAACAAAAGATTTAGATAACTTAATTATAATATAATAGAATTAATATAATATCACAATACCGGTAAAAACTAACAACTTATCAGATTAATCTTAATCAGATAAATTAATAAGTACTTGTAAT
This sequence comes from Chaitophorus viminalis, assembly GCA_025469195.1. Lineage (NCBI taxonomy): Eukaryota > Metazoa > Arthropoda > Insecta > Hemiptera > Aphididae > Chaitophorus > Chaitophorus viminalis. The sequence goes on from JAIPRK010001043.1 coordinate 48,718, forward strand.
ATAATTTTAGCTTAAAAAATTATTTAATATTAAATTTGGTACATATTATATTCAATTTATTATCTTTATGTTGTTATTGTTCTGTGTTATTACTGTCAACAGTGATTGTATAAACTGTAAGTGTAGAACACCATACGATATTATATAGGTATGTAGATATGTGTGTATGACTATAATAATAATATGAATACGAATGAAATGACGCAAAACTGATAAGAATTTGATAAATATTGTGATTTTGATTATGACATGGACTTAATTTTCAAAATCGTTTAAGTACTATGTAGTCAAAAGTATTCAATATTTTTTATAATATTTGCTTCCTTTTATAGTTACCGTGAACCTTGAAGTATTATTTTGTTTTCAATTATTAAGTTATATTGTCATATTGACTGGTTTGGCCGATACGTACCACTGTAATAGACCTGCAACAGTGTTTAAACAATGGTGGACCGATTAGGTAAGTAATATTTTCTCCATTTAGTTTTGAAATTCTTAAATGTGTATGTTTTTCAAGAAAATACAATTTTTGTAATTTTAGTAAATAGCGAGGCAAATGCTCGTCGCATTGCTATGGTTGAAAGCTGTTTTGGTGGTTCAGGAGGAGTAAGTAGTGTTATAATTATTGTTATTTTAAAATAATTAACATTTTATAATATTATAATTTAACATCTAACTTGTGTTGAGATTAGATAAACATACATTTTATCGGGCTTGAATAAAAAATTATTGATCAAAAATTATCAATCATAATAAAATTTCCTAAGATTACCATTTTGTTTTATGTTTTTATTTAGAAATATTATGTGTTCATTTGCTATAAAATATATATTTGTAATAATTTATAATAATAAATAAATAACCATTGAATATATTAGAATGTGGTTCATTGTTGGTACATTATTCCCTATTAGCGAGAATCAGTATAATACATGAATTTAAGGGGTACTTAATGAACTAATTACCAAATATATCCTCTTGAAGTATTTAAACATTTTCAATTTTAAATATATTTGTACATCAAAACAGTTGATTTTTGTCGAGATGAAAACATAAAAAAAATAATTTTTGTATAGTGGAATATAAGGCATTATTAGTGTATTATCTTAATAAGTATAAAAATTAAACAAATAAATTATATCGGTTTATGTATGTAAATTTGAACATTTATTATAAATATTTTTTTATGAATTCAGCCTTTAGCTGTTCCTGGACGTGTATTAGTTGGTGAAGGTGTGTTGACCAAAATATGTCGCAAGAAACCAAAACCTAGGCAGTTCTTTTTGTTTAACGATATTTTGGTGTATGGAAATATAATTATAAACAAAAAAAAAGTAAGTGTCATAATACATAATTATAATCAAATACTTATTTGTACTTACTAATAAATTATGTACATTATTTTTAGTATAACAAACAACATGTAATACCATTAGAAGAAGTCAAGTTGGAATCATTACAAGATGAAGGACGTAAGTTAAAATGTTTACATCAAAATACTAATAAGTATTAACATTTATAAAGAACAGATTCAATCTATTACATGTCTATAATACTAATTAATATTTAGAGCTGAGAAACGGTTGGTTAATTCGTACGGCATCTAAGTCATTTGCAGTTTATGCTGCAACTTCAACAGAAAAACAAGAATGGATGGCACATATAAATAAATGCATTGAAGATTTGCTAAGGAAAAGTGGTAAAAAAGCAGTAGAAGTTCATGCTGCAGTATGGGTACCCGACTCAGAAGCAAATGTCTGCATGCATTGTAAAAAGACTCAATTTACAGTACTCAATAGAAGGGTAAGTGTTAATAATATATACATATTATAATGTATAACTGAATTATATTGAATTTTTGCATATCATTAGAAATTAGCCCATATTTTTCAATGTTGAGAACTGATAAATGCTAAAAATATGTGCATGTGTATAATTGTCAATATTAATGACTTATAATAACTTACAGATTCTACACTGCTATAAAAAGAATAAACATGTGGTATACAATATGGAAGTATAATAAATGTACATTTATCCTAAGTACATTTCTTTAAAATATTTTATATTTATGTAGAATAAACGTTTTAAAAACAAAATTAAAATTATTTTTACTGTGTATATTCTTTGTATAAGCTCGTATAAAGGAGCATGATATTATTTGTGTAATATATTATCTGGTGATTATTGCGTATTGTTTATGGTGGATTGTGGTGAAAATAAGATAATATAACATAATATTTGTACAAACAAAGTAAATCGCTTGTGACTACATTAGTTTTTAATTTTAGTTACTTAAAAATATATTTTGTTAATATTGTTTTCTTTTTTCATTGGTTTCAGCATCATTGTCGTAGTTGTGGTACTGTAGTGTGTGGTCCATGTTCTAGTAAACGATTTTTACTACCAAATCAATCTTCCAAACCATTGCGTGTTTGTCTTAACTGTTACGATAAATTGTCCAGAGATAAAGCACAACAAAACAGTACTAATCTAAATTATTTCAAAAATTGTATGTTCTGTTATAAATCTTACATATATTTTTTTGTTAAAATAACGAATTTCAATTTACAGCATTGAAAGATCGTAGTGAATCATCTGGTGATGATGATTCTGATGATGATGATAATTTTGTTCCATCAACCGCTACACCAGAGCAGGTAAATAATTTATGAACTTAATATTTATATATTAGTAGTTAATACATGTCCTAATTTATAATTATAACATATTTTTAATTTGCAGCCAAAGTTTTACTGATTGTATTATTCTATCATCATTGTAAGTATTCTTTTTTTTTTCTCACTAATATTTTTTATCATGTATGACATGTAATCCGTGCAACATCTATTTTGTTAGAGTAATCATAACAGTTTATATTTAAATAAAATTATATTATACTATTTTATCTTCATCAAATAATGCAAATTAATAATGTAGATATAATTAATGTCATTAATGTGTAAAATCCGAATTATGTATTTGTGATACCTTGTTAATATTGTTAAGTTGATCTTATTGATATTTATTTATTCAATACCTAGTTAATATTAAATATTAGTTTATTATACCTATTTATTTATAATCAAAGTATTTTTTTCTGAAAATTAATTTTTACAATGAAAAATACCAATAATAATAATCAATATGGGTCCTTAATATTTAAGAATTTATACATAACTCAACTTATAATATTGGAAAGGGATGAATTCATTTTTATAGCATTATTACTAATAATTATTATCATTTTTCTAACTTGGTTATATATATATTTTGTTTGCATATTATTAGTTAACTACTTATTTAAAAAAAAAAAAAAACTTGAAGTTTAATGATCATAATATTTATGCGCACATTGGCCATTAATGTAAATTTTATCATGTATAAAATCGAATTTAACTTTTAATGTTCAACAATTTGATAATATGTGTTTAACAATATTTTTAATCTTTAAAAAATTATGGAAAAACTGTTTATAAATAAGATTGGTATATTATTATATTATAAAAAATTGAATTTTGTAAATATTTCCCTAGTGCCTTTCTATATACATTATTTTATATTTTGAGTGAATACAATTAATAACATAACTCCAAGGACAAAACAACAATTTTTTTTATTTTTAATACTGAAAAAAAAAAAAAAGACTAATATGACTATCATACTAATTTAAAACATTAGTTTGAATATAGTTTCGGTCACTTCTTTGTTGATCTGTTGTGGTTTTTTATTTTTAAGTACCATGTTGATTAATTGTGATTGTTGTTTTTGTGTAATTGGTACATTCAATGTGATTGAGTGTTTCATTATTTCTTTGCATTGACGAACATTTCCCAAAGTATCTGAAAATGTAAACATATTTTGTTTTATCAATATTGACTGAATAATAATTTTTACATTTTATATGAAAATACTACTTTGATTTAAAAAAAACAATCATTTGTAAATAACATATATAACTATTATTTTTTTTCTTTGTATAAATATCAATTTATTTTACTCAATAAAATATTTTTGGACTAAATTACTGTTTTTTTTTTACTATTATGTAATCTACAGACCATAATTTATCTTAAGAAGAAAAGTGAAAATTATATGAATAAAAACCAATAAATTGAAGCTACCTAAATTAATGCTTTTCAATATTTGCATCAATGTTATTACCCTTTCGGTTACATGGTATTGAAAGTCAAAAGAAATTGTTTTTTTTTTTTCCTTTATAGAAATTATTTGTAAAATGACATGTCTAGGATTTACATAAACAAAGGCATATCAAAAACATTTGGTTCGTACAATTCCTCTGCATCAACAACACTGTGCTTAATATTAAGAAATATTAAATTTAGAAATAGGTAATTATTCGACATTTCAATAGAATATATGCAAATCAATTGATATTTTCATAAAATACTTAAAAAACTGTTGTTAGTTATTCATAGAATAAAAAAAAATAATAATTCAATTCAATAATAGTATCTATTGCAGTATAATTTTTCCAACATGGTTTTAAATAAAAATAATAATTATATAGGTATACTGTATACAGGTATAATTTAGGAATAATTATTCAAAAATATACTTACAATAGTATTCAAATAATGATTTTAGAACCCATTGATAAATTTCCATTTGATTGTACTTCAATAGCATTGTCATAAGTCTTTGAACAGAATCAACTTTATGTTTTTTTAATGAGTACTTGGTAATGACTGGAACAAGGTACTGTATATTTTTCATTAATTCTTTATTTTGCCGTAATATTTTTTCAGCTTCTAGGTTATCATTATATAAGTCGCTTAAAAATAAATACTTCCATAGGGTGCACATGGGATGATAATTTCCATATTTGATAACTATGGAGTTAACAAACTTTGAAACCATAACTACTGATGCAATACCACGTGATTTGACTATAGTATTAATAATTGGCTCTAATACATAATTGATTTTTGTAGGCTCTGTTGTATATAGAGCCTCAAAAATATTAAACATACTATCTAAATTACCATTTGTCCAATATGCTTCCGCAAAATTAATTTGTAGTTCAGATTTCTTGATACTATAATCATACTTTTCATTGAGTTTCTCAATCAATATTAAGCCATTAATTTGACCATGTCTTGCCATAGTTAACATGAAATGGTTTAATGTGCTTTCAGTTACTTTAGAATAACCATCAAGGCATTGTTGTAGATATTTAATTAGGTGATCAGTATCATCACATAATTTAAAAATAGAATTTGATTTGACCTTTGACAATTTATTTGCATTTGAAAAACTATGTGTATTCCATTTTGTAGTATTTTGTAAAACTAAAGTATTAGTATAGACATCCAATGCATCTTGGTGAAAATTACAAATGGTTTTGTCCAACTTGTGTTGTTTATCATGTGAAGACAGTGTATTTTTATGGAAGACAATGTTCAAACAAACATTTCTTGTGATTCTGCACTTAGAACAAGAAGTATTAAGAAAAAATTTATTGCACATTCCAATCATCTAAAATATTATTGTGAAATTGCACACTACACATGAAAACTAACAAGAAACATAAAAATATATACTTAATTTTAAAAATTAAATAAAGAAAATTGTACAGCTAAACTAGTAGGATAAATATAATAATAATTTTTTTTAGTTTATTAATTAATATTAAATATAAAATGGGTAATAAATAAAAAAATTGACCAAATAGTGAAAATAATAATTAGAAAATATTTACAGAAGTATTATCATTTATCACAGATTACACAAAACTATGTAATCTGTAGACCACGGACTAAGATAAGCTTATATATTTTAATTCGTGCTGTAGACCTCGGCTGTAGATAGTAGTATTACAGAATAACCGTGATCCAAAGTTATCTGTTATCATAATTTTGCATATAAACAACGTCCTAAACTCTTAACGACTAAATTTAATACTTTTATATTTAAAGTTTATAATTTACATTATTTTGTCTAGGGCTTTTAGGATACTTGATTAAGAACTTCAAACTACTGGATAACGTGTAAATTGTTCCTATTGTGATAACGAAAAATCTTGTTATTATGGGGTCTCTATCAGAGATCAAACGAAAAATGGACACTGGGAATACAATATTAGTTGCTGCTGTAACTTTCAATAATTTAATATAATCATTATTGATTGAAATTGTATAGGTAACACTTAATGAAAAATTTTATTCATTTTTAGGCAACGGAAAGTCTGATCAATATTATTAAATCTAAAATCAAAGGAACCCGTACAGATATGACAAATGTAATTATTTTGTATTTTATTTTTCATTCTTCCTTTTCTTCTAATTATCTTTATTTATTTAAATTTATGTGTTTGATAAATGTTGTATATATATTGTAAGTTAAAATATTAATGGCCTAATAAGTATTGCAATTTATAAAAAAAATTATATGATACTGTATAAAACCTCTTTCTCAAATCGTTAGCTATTTTCAGAATTTTCATTCCTTAGTTTAGCTTTATTTAATTGTAGAATATTATACCTTATTGGCTAACAGCTCCAGACTCTATGATATTAACATATGTTCTATGATATGTATTATTATATTATGGCACTAGATTTTAATAAAAGAACTTTTTCTGACAACTATTTATTTTTAACTAAATAATCAAGATAAATGATTCATTTTTAGAAAATAAAACTTTTTTATACCAAGGTTTAAAATATAATTCTGTATGTTATCTGTATGCCTTTATTATTACTTGAAACAGGACATAAGAGTATGCTAAAAATGGGTAGTCTGGTTAATGTACTAATGGGATTTAAAGTTAAAATAATTATTTATGTTCTCATTGCAAATCTAAAAATAATTTTAAAATAATTTCTTTATTGATTTTATTTTTATTTTTTATAGATACCCGAAATGCTACTTCTTCAAGAATATTGTTGTCATCAAAATCCAATAATTTGTACTACCAATTTTAAAGCTTTATGTGCATTCATGACATCTAATAATTATCAAAATCAATTATTAATTGATTGGCTGGTCCTTTTGAATCCTCGAACTAAATGCAAAACAGGATTTATACAGGAAATATTTGAACTCATAGTTCTTTTGTTGAAAAACAATGAAAATATTAACAATGGATGTGTCCATACACTGATTGACCTTCTGATAAAAGTAATGGATGAAAATCTTGATGAATGGCATATAGTTTTATTTCATATGCAAATCAATACGAATTTTGATGATTACAAGTAAATTATTTTAAAAGTTGGTTTTTACTCAAATATATTTGAATTAATAATAAATATTTAAGGTTTATTAAAAATTGGTTGAATGTCACCAAACGCCTGTTTAAATTTATTTTTTTGTCTCCAACACCTTCGAATCACCGTGCTTCCTTTGTAAAATTATTTGTCAAAATACTCTGCTTTACCTCTGATTATGATTCGCTATTTGAAATTTATTCTTGGCTACAGGTAAAATATTAACTAATACTTTTTTGTATCGTTATTATATATATTATTTCATTATTGTTTTTATTTACAGGTTGATAACTTTGAAGATACTCTTGTTCAATACAATATTCTCGAGGAATTTTGTGACAAAATTCCTGATGTACTACATGAAATAAAATATAATTTATGCTTATGTATAGTTCAAACATCTACTCAACTTATATCATATGGTTTTGATCCTACTCATGTATTGCAACACTTGAACAGTCTTTTGATAACTTGTCCATGTGCTTCTGACGTTGCATTACTAAATATCACAAAAATTCTCAGTTTATGTCCTTCAAAATTTGTATTTACAATTTTGAACTTTTGTAATATACATCAACTTTTTTACTTCAATTTTTTCATAGTAGGTAATTATATAATTATTTTTAAATTCTAGGTTTGAATGTTATTAAAAATTTTGGGTGCCATAAAATAATTGCTCACGCTATTATGGCAAGTATTTTACAATGGAACCATACAAAAGTCATTGATGATGACACAATAAATTTGTTTTTATCAACTGTGAATTCTGATTGTAAGATATCAATTATTTATTTCTTTTAAATATTATACTTAATTTAAACTTTGATTTTTAGTAACTGTATATAGGTCATGTACACAAAATCATAAGTTATCGCCATATTTAACGACTGATTCGAGTTTAATAACATCATACTCATTGATAAAGTAAGTTGTTTTGTATCATGTTTTTGTTTGATGTAAATAGTTCATTAATAAATTTCAATTAATTGTCTAATAAGTTTTTTTTAACAATTATTTTAGGCTATCTCCAGAATTTAACAGTAAACAATTTTTCTCTAAGTGGTTATCTGAAATTAATGCTACTAGTGAATTACTAAATGACACTCAATTTAGTTTTTATTTAGCTGGTATTTACTTAAGTAAAATTGGTGACCGCTCTCAGCAACAAGCAGTATTGAAATTGTTAAATAAGAAATTATTATTACCTCTAATATCCTATGCTGTAGACCTTGAAACAAGTCATTATAATCGATTTGATTTAATGAGAGCCATACCAACAGCAGCTTGTACACAGGTTAATTTATTTAGTATTAGTTTCATTTTAATATGTTAGATCTACAATAACATCAACAAAATAACATTACTTAAAGTATAATTAAAACCAACACATTTAAGTTCTAGACTACAAAACAAATACCTACACAATATTTTATTTACTTACAAATTAGAGGGAAAATAGTATACTAACATATTTTATTATTTGAAGGTTATGAGCTTATGATATTTCTATGTGCACAGAAAAAATTATAATTTATATATATATATATATATATGTGTGTGTGTGTGTGTGTGTGTGTGTATCAGTTTAAATTTAAATTACAATATAATATCTTTAAAAGTCAATGAACATATTTTATAGCCAGTAATTAAAATCATTGTCAATAAATATATTCATTTGAATTGTTACTTATTTTTATGTTTTCAGGAAAATATATCGTTGATTATAAATTTGATAAAGCGTTTTGAAAACAGCAATGAGGAAGTGCTTAATATATTAAGTATTGATATGTATTATGATTTATGGACAGTTGAAGTTAGATGTTATAGATTTTTACTGTACTGTTTATCAAAAGATAAGCCAGGATTACAATGGAATATTGTAAAAGCAAATACCATTAAAAAAATAGTGGAATCTAAGTAATAATACTACATTAATTTATATATATTATTCGTAATAATTATATTTTGATTTTTAGTCCAAATTCAGACTTGGTTGCTGTGTTGAAACAAATGCTTGAATTGTATATTAAACACTCTATGTATTTGCCAATGAAATTGGCCTTGGAATCTTTAGTTGATTTATGTCTTACTGAATATATGAATCCAGAAGCTCTACTAAAAATCATTGATAAAAATATTTCTAACATTCATCATTCCTCTGTTATATCCAGGTATTATTTTCCTTATCTTCATAAGAATGAAGTTTTTTAATTTTGAATATTCCATAGTTATTGCAATTTGCTAGCTGTGTGTGCTAATCAATCAACAGATAGTAGAAGGCGTATTGAATTTTATCAAAATCTATGGTCCATGGTTGTACATCCAAATAGTAATACTGTTAAATGTGCTCTTCAGTAAGTATTTATTTTTCAAATCTTTATGAGGTATTAATTTTTATTTTTTCAGGTCTTTATCTAACATAGATTTAGAATGCATGCCTCTAAATGTTTTACCAGAAAAATTTCAAAGTTTTCCAAAAGTTGTCACTCAATTAGAGGATTTAGAAAAAATTGAATTATTTAATGGCCCCATACCAGGTGCATTATTAAAAAATGTATTTTAATGTTATACTAGCTCTTTTTGTTATTTTTAGGCGAATGTTGGGTTAAGTTTCTTCAGAGTATTAATAAAACATTTATGAATGATGCTCAATTAATGTTATCAGCTTGGCTTAAACGGGAATTGGAAAAAAATGTTATAATTAGAGTTCAATCTGAGCGTAAGTTTTCTTATGAAATATAATATTCTTTGTTTCTTTGGTAACAATGCTATTATTTAATTACAGATGAACCAAAAAATTTAAGACATCTTCCTAATCACAGCATTGCTAGAGGATTAATATCATTTGTAGTTCCAAAACGAAAAAAAATGTTAGAAGCAGATGAAGATATCAAACTAGTTTGCTTAGCGGTCATTAATAGCACTGATAAACCAATGTATCCTCTTGATTGGTCCTTTTTAGAAAAATATTTGAAAGAAGGGCCTGAGAGCAAACTTTGGAAAGAATCAGTTGTGTTAATTGCAAGGCAAGCAACAAGATCAACGTCAGCCTTTCGACTTTTATACTTGTGTTATAAACATCACTCTTATTTTGAAGTAATATTACTGTTTATAAATATTTTTAATTTATCAATAATCTTGAATGATTTGTTTAGGACATTCAAATAAAATTGCTTGTCACTACTCTTTATAAAGTCTCCAATATTATTTATCATGATTTACAAAAGCAATTTATGAATGATGTTGTAAATGAAGTTTTGAATAACATTGTTAAAGAATCGAACTTAAGCAACAATAGAGGTACAATAATTGATCTAAAAATATATTATTCATTAGTAGTTAATAGTTTTACTTTTTATGCCTAGATGTTGATTTACTATGTTATATTTTATTTGAATTTAAACAAATATTACAAAGTCCTGAAACTCATATGACAAATGTAAACTTTATTTGTGATATTTTGGAAAATATTTGGTGTACAATACATTTAAATAATAAGGTTTGAGATTATACCAATGTGTTAATAAAATTGATTTTATAATTATTTTTATAAATATTTTGCTTGTTCTAGAAAATACTTTATGCATTTCTCGATAGTTGTTTAGCAATGCCGACTGATGTGTTAAATAATTTAAGACCATATCCAATTCAAGAATCGATGCTTTTAAAATTTATAATTCTTTGCTGTGCCCAGAATTTTGTTTCTAGTAATGTTTCTTTTGATGGATTAATTGAATGTATTCAAGCGTGTAATCAGTTTGCCAAGTACAGTTCTTAAAATATAATAAAACTTTTCTATTTTAAAACTACTATTTTTGTATTTCTATATTTTTATATGTATATATATTTATATTTTTTTTAGAGAAAGCAATTATTTATATGATTTAGTTATTGAAATTTTTAAACTTGAAATTTTTGAATCATATCATCATGATTTTATTGCGAATTTCATGATTTATTTAGCAGGATTTTCAAAAAAAAATAAAAATGTTAGTATTCTTTGTCTATTAAAAATTTATTTCTTTTTGTTTATTTGATTGTTTCTATTATAATAATTATTTTTATTATACATTAATTCCACTTTTAAATTGAGATTTAAAAACTTTCTATACAACTATAATTAGTAATTACTATTTATGCACATATATTATATCTTACCAAAATATTCTACTAATATTCAGTTGCTTTTTTTTTCAGAATTCATTTGGTATATTATGTTCAATTTTTGTGAATATTATTTTAACATTATCGGGCTATAATAGCATTAGTTCCAAAATTGATGAAAAATGTAACCATTCAGTTTTTCCCCTTGCTTTAGCAACATTTTCCAAGAACTCATCTCAGGTTGGTTAAAACACTGTATGATGTTTGATAATCATTAGTAAATTTTTTAATTTTTCAATTTTAAGTCTTCTAAGATTGTCGAATGGCTGAAAACCATGAGAAATATTCAATATTTACCTGAAGAATATTCTACACTGTTTTATTGTTGTCTAACGGCTTTCAAAAATGATAACTGTTTATTAGAATGGACAAACAGAAAAAAAGTTATTATATATTGATTGTCATATTAAAGGTAAGTAATAATTTTTCATATTATCTTAATGATTCTCTATGTTGCCGTTTGTGTTTGTTGTATCATTTGTTTTATAACCATTTGGATTCATGGTGTGCCATTTCCAAAAGTCTTTACCTAAAATGTTTATAATTAGAATGTAGATTTTAATTATTAGCTTATGCATATAAGTGTAATTTATAACGTAACCTACACATATCTTCTAAAGTGTATTTTGCTGTCCAGCCAAGATCATTTTTTGCTAAATTACAATTGGCATACATTGACTCAATGTCACCTTCTCTGCGTGCTTCTATTGTGTATGGTACTTTGACACCTGTTACTTTTTCAAAAGTTTGTACTAATTCTAATACAGAAGTACCTTGTCCACTGCCCAAGTTATAAACCTAAAATTAAATTTATGTTTAACTACACTAATAAATACATCAAAATATTTAATAAAAAATTATTCATTATATGATTAGATGTATTATAATATTAACCTATACATTTAATTTAAATAATTATGTGTATGTATTTTGTATGTAAAAAAAAAAAAATTATATATTAAATAATATAAAACCAGTTGTAAGATCATTGAATAATTCAAAAATATTTTTTTTGTACATTTCTATAAAAAAAATATTCTTTAATAAGAACCACAAGATTATGTTTTGAAATTCATAAATATCAAAAGTAAAAATGAATGTTAAAAATATATCATAAAAACCTGTAAATTTATATGATTAGATTGTAATTTTTTTAAGGCTGCGACATGTCCTTCAGCTAAATCCATCACATGAACATAATCTCTAATACCTTTAAAATGTTAAAAAATTATATAAATATTTATAATATGTATAAATATTAAACAGTAACACCTATCAGCCAACTGGCAATTGATCAATTTATTTTAAGTTATTTACCAGTGCCATCAGAAGTTGTATAATCTCCACCATAAATAGACAAACTAGCTTTTTTACCTAATGCAACTTGAGCTATGTATGGCATTAAGTTTGAAAAGTTTGTTGTTGGGTCTTCGCCTATCAGTCCTGATGAATGAGCCCCTACCGGATTAAAGTACCTTAGACTTATAATATTCCATTTCTAAAATAAAGCAAATTAACAGCCAATATTTTTCATTTATAGTTAATCAGTACACGTGCTAGAAACATTTTTTTTTATAATCGTTTGTTGTTATTACTTGATCAGAGTTTACGACGTCTTTAAGTATATCTTCAATAAAATATTTTGTACGACCATACACATTAGTCACATTGCCAATTGGATGATCTTCGGTTATTGGTAAAAATGTTGGATTTCCATACACAGTACACGAGCTAGAGAATACTAACCGGTAACATTTATGAGAAGCCATTACTTCTAAAAGATTCATCGCGCCTATAATGTTATTCTTGTAGTACAATAGTGGTTGTTTCATTGATTCGCCCACAGATTTCATCGCAGCAAAATGTATAACACAATCGAATTTATGCTATATTTCGGTTTAGGACAACAAATATGCATTAACATTTTCTTTTTATCTCAATAATAAATATTACTTTAGTGAAAACTTCGTCCAGTTGTTGAATATCCAGTAGATCACATTTATAGAAAGTGATTTCTTTTCCAGTAATTTGTCGCACCCTGTCCAGACTAGCAGCCTGTTTTTGTCCAACACTGTTGGCAAAATTATCAATGGCCACTACATCGTATCCTGCGTCTAGCAGAGATAGGACACAATGACTACCGATGTATCCCGCTCCTCCAGTAACGAATACAGTTTTGATGTTTGTCATTATTATTATTAATGTTATTTTATTTTTTATATATATTTTTTTTTATAATTAATAATTGTATTTCATGAATAAATGAGTTAAAAAAAAAAGAATAAATAAAATGTTTAGTTAAATTTCTTCAGAATAGTTGCGTTTTTCTCTAAGCGCGTTTGTGTTACACACTTCACGTTTGGTTAAAGACTCGCCACACACGTACTGACGCGTTTTATAGCCGATATGGGAACTTAACACAACTGTCCTTGGCCTTGGCCGTACTCCGACCGAAGATGATTCTATCCGAAGTGGGGACGACAATGATCAATGGTAAAGGTGAGTTGAATGTAACTAATATCGAAGACCTGTGATGAACAACAATTTGTGTCGAGTTCGAAACTGGTTTCTAACGCGATTACCTACGTTATACACGTGGAGCTCTGCAAGAATACTGTAATACGTATGAGAATATTAAAATTATATCGGAATGTCGACCGTATTAGGTTTTAAAATGTATAAAATATCGCAAAAAGTTATCAAAGTTATTCAATATATAGGTAGGTAGCTGAAATCAAGATAAAAGTTGTTTATTTTTCATTGCGCGTAATAATTATTCTGTGTGTTTGATCCTGATGAGATTTAATGAAAAACAATAAGTAGGCATACAACAACACCTTCCTAAATGTAATAATCTTACCTTATGAGTTAAAATTAGGGGTTTGTTTATTTTTTTTTTTTTTAAAGAAATTGAGCATATCAATTAGAAATAATGGAAACATTTTTCAATTATGATCAAACGTATTAACGTATACGTAGTCATATTTGTAGGTATGTATTACGTTATATCGTTTTACTAATAACTCATAATGTTATAAATTAAATGGGAGTAATTTTGGGTCTTTGTCGAAGTTATTATTATTGGGGTTTGTTGTGAAAGATTTTGATCTTTTTATTTATTTATTGTAAGCGGGTGAGTACCCTTTAATAAGTAGTACAATAAAATCTTAGCTCAACAAAATATCAAAATTAACTAAAGCTAAAAATAAAAGAAAAATATTAAAAAAGTTATACTAATGACATAGACCATAGACGTGTTTACGAGGGGAGGAGGGCACCGGCCCCCGGTGGAATGTGCCCAGCAAAAAATCATGCCAGGAGAAAAAAAGGTCACAAAATCGGTACATTTTATTGCCTATCTATAAAAATTATTTATTTTTTAAAAACAAGACTTTCGTCGTAATTTATGTTTTAAAAAATCTTATATCTATATAAAACTTTTATATAAATTTGTATATAATTTGATATATATATATTGCTGATTTAAAAATGTCTTGTGTCTCCCCGGCCACCAAGGTCTCAATACACCTATGACCACTGATAGTAGATAATTAGATTCACAATAACAATAAAATACGAGTAACAAAATAGTATAATAATTATAAATATTAAATAACAAATGTTCTAATTATTATTAAATAAAAGTATACAATTTAAATTACAATCAGAGTAATCAGACTCATTGCTAAATATATATTTTGTTTAAATACATTTCATTACATGATAAAAATCTATATGATAAGATATATAAGGCTAGGTAGCTAATGATATAACTTTAAGAAAATATGATGCGGAACTATAGTTGTTAAAATAGAACAAAAAATTATTTAGATTTTCTTAAACAGCGATTGGGTATATTTAAAATAAATATAGGTAATAATTCGGGGGAATCAGAACAACCATTTAAGTGTTTAATAGATCATACAAAAATATAATATCAGTTACATTTTTCTTTACTTCACAATACGTAAAACTTAGCTGGGAAAATTTAAAAATTAAATAAATCCCTCAAAATAGATTTATTTAATTTATAGCATAATAATTTTAAACATTTATATTGAACATTTTCTATGGTATCTTTATATGAAGAATAAGTAGGTGGTGTTGTTAGTATATTTATTTTTACGAAAACTACGATTAGGTAGGTATACGGAATTTAGTAGGTATATTTATTCTATTTTGCAATATTACATATAATATACTTATGGTGATTCAGGATGATTTGACAAATGCGATATTTGAGAATGCTTTCCAAGATTCCAAGTAAATAGTTATACGTATCTACATTTCACATAACAGATACTTCAAAGATGATAATTTTATTTTATCTATGTTTGTTGTAAGCTTAATTGTTAAGCTATAATGGCTTATTGTTAAGAACTAATTATATAAAAAAAAAATTAAAAATGTCTAAGTTCGAGAAAATGAATTTTCTATAGCTTATGAAATTATGAATTTATACTGTATGATATCCCAGTATCCCATCATAGTATCTGGTCTGACCAAGGAGTTTCACCCGTTTTATTTTTGTTGTATTAAAATATTAATAAAATAAATACTGATGTATTAAAAACAATTAATTTTTATTTTAGTCAATCATTTTTAAAATTTTCACTACTAAAGCTATTAACAAAACACAAATTATAAAAACGAGAATTTAAATGTGTATACATTTTATAAAAAACATTTCATCATCATTCGATAGAGATGGAATTAGTTGAATGTCCTATTTCTTGTAGTCCAAAGTGTGTCCATGACCGTATGAGGACGCACTTGCGAGAGATCCACTGTAGATGCTACCAGAACCGTAACCGACGGCAGAAGTTTCGTGACCGATGGCGGATAGTCCGTAACCAGAACCGTAACCGGAGTTGTAACCGGAGCCGTAACCAGAACCGTAACCAGAACTGTAACCGATGGCGGAGGTTGCTGCGGAACTATAACCGGAAGCGATCAATGGTGCTGCTGGAGCGGCGACGGCGATGGCTGGTTGAGGTGCTGCTACAACGACCGGGGTGGCTACTGGAACGGGGATGCGTTTGACTACTGGAACTGCGTACGGCCTGGACACCGGAACTGGCACGTCACGGGCAACCGGGACCGGGTAAGGCGAGGCCACCGGATGAGGAACCGGCCTGTCCACCGCGTATGGCACTGGCCTCTCGACCGGAACCGGATATGGGGCAGGTACGTTGACACGGTACGGCTGGTCGACCGGGTACGGGACTGGGTGCGGTACGGGGACGGCTACGTTCTGCTGTACCGGCACTGGGTACGGAGCGGACACCGGTTGAGCGTGACGGTTGACGATGTGCACATCCCTGGAGATGGGTACAACGGGTCCGGTTGTCGGGACGGGAGCTGCGGCAACGGCGGTGGATACGCCTTGGTAACCTGAACCGTATGATTCCAGACCACTGGAGTATCCCAAACCGGAGCCGAGACCGTAGGTGTAGCCCAAACCGGAGCTGAGACCGGAGGTGTAGCCCAAACCGGAGCTGAGACCGGAGGTGTAGCCCAAACCGGAGCTGAGACCGGAGGTGTAGCCCAAACCAGAGTTCAGACCGGAACCGTAGCCCAGACTGGAACCGTAGCTCAAACCGGAACCGTAGCCCAGACCGGAATCTAATGCGCCCAGACTTCTCTTTTCATGTGTGGTCGTTTTCTTATCATTGCTTGATGCGTCGGTTGCAACCAGAGCAACGGTGGCCAAGGTGACGAGAGCTGTTGCCTATAACCAGAGAAGGAAATTAAATCGTTGGAACGAGTAATTTTTATGAAAAAGAAAAACAATTTCAAACGGTTTAGTCAGTTACATGTTCAAAAAAATATAATATGTTCGAACAATTATTTGTTCAAAGTTATAATATCTTCGAAAAGATATTTTTATGTAACTTTTTAATAATATATACTTATGTGTGGAACGAATACCCATTTGCAGGTGTTCGTATTACATTACGATATTTTCGCCCACGATTATTGCAAAACGGGACTGTGGTTGATAATTATTATTAATTACAAATGTTAATAAAATTTACATTTTAAAATACTAGGATCTCATAATAAATAACATTATTGAAAAACTATTTTTTTGAACAAACATTTTCGAACACATGAATTTTGAACCAGTGACCATCCCTGAGCGATGTACTGAAAGCGTGTTGTTTTAAAATAAAAACGTTATACTTACTAATTTCATGGCGAGTGTTGGTTATTGGAAGCGACTCGGTAATTAATGATGATTATTGAGTACGGTATTCTGCTATATATATACGATTCCGGGCGTGAAATCGGTACCCCCCGATATCAGAGGTTCACAGGTGGTGAAAACGAAGAGAATCCAGTTGACGGCGTCTGCGATAATCACCGGTTTGCACGATTATACCGGTTTATTGTGTCACTTCGTTGCTCGTCGTAAATGACAATATCTGGTATATATTAATATTACGTAGGTACCACGTTGTCCTCGGATCACGTAATTTGACCATACGGTATTCTTCTTTTTTTTTTTTTAATGTATTTATCCCAATAATTATTCGGATGATTACTCGAAGCAGAATATTGGAAAGTATGAAATGCCATTTATTCTTCATTCGCAGTGATAGTGTTCGATTATTTTCTTTTGTGTATTTATAAGATGATGTAAATTGGTGACCGAGTTCTTTACTCTTCAAGACGTTATTTTTTTGTATTGGAAGATGAATATTTTTCATTTCACGACAAACCATTTTATTCATCAAATAGAATATTTATCTACAAATGTTATTGTCTAGTGTGAAAACCAATCCATTAGTTAACTACTATAAAGTGTTTAAAGTTTAAAGGAACGTAGTATATAGTCACTTACAGTTTGTGGGGTAGGTATCTACAATGCTATTCTGCTTGACTTATTTACATTAAATAATGATTTACTGATTCTGATTCCGATTCCGATTTTTATGCGGCAAAGTTTTCAGAATAATATTCCATTTATGAAAATGGCTAAAAAAAGTATGTAAACTTTACACAAAGTACTTTAAATAAAACTTTCATAAAATAGAAAAATTGTTCCCTTTCAAAAACACATGGATTATCTAACTGAAATTATTAGTGTTAGGTACTTATTTAAATAATACCTATTAGTATTAAAAATAGAATAATTTATCATAAACATTATAATAATAATGAATGTAAGCATAAAGTTGAAAATATTAAAAATATATTACAAGAAACTAGAGAAACCAATTATTTACTATTCATATTTTGGGCAAAGCATTAAGGAACATTATTATTATAACGACAATATAAAAAGATACTCCGATTTTATTAAATTATGCATTTTTTAATTTTTTTTTTATTATTATTCTTAATTTATTTTGTGAAAAAAAATACTATAATACTGTGCTAAATATCAAGTATATATTCATAAATTTAAAATGTATTTGGTATTTTATAATAAGGAATTAAACACTTATATTTTTCAACAGGATACGTGGTGTAGGAAACTCAACAAAATAAAAAAGAAACAGGTTTCGATTAAAATTTTAAGTTAATTCTTTTAATATTATCAGGAAAATAATATATTTAAGTACTTTAAATTTACAGTAATTTATTATTGAGATATCCGTTAGATGGCGTCATAATGACAATCCATTTTCCGCATGGATGTAGTTGAAACGGATTTTATATTTTACAAAGTATTAGATTTTAAAGTTTAATTATGGATATTTGTTAACTACCCGTTTTCCGACGTCCTGATACTTTTTAAAAATTTTAGAATGAAATTTCAATGAATCTGTTAATTATCACGATGGAAATTTGTACCATTATTATTTTTGTTGCAATTATTGTTGTTTATCAATGCATTTTGAAACATTAATGAAAAATTATTAGTTTCATATTCTGATATACTAATTGAAAATTATCAAAAAAAAAAAGACATAACTATTAGACCATCATTTACTTTATTTTCTTGAAATAACTATAGAAATTATTGAAAATAACAAATAGCGTGTTTTGTTAATCTGTAAACGTTTTATAACCTACGTTATTAAACAAAATCAAGTGTAATATTATTTGGTTTACAGTTTGACTATAATATATTTATATATGTTGTTGGTAAATCATAATTAACATATTCAGTGGAATGAGGATTTCTTCAAACGAAATGTCAAGTAAGCGTTGTCATTTTGTGTATTTTTCAATAAGCATTACTGACGAACATGTATTTAAACACTAAAAAGGTAACAAAAGGATCTCTAATTACACTTGTTATAGCAAAATAATTACAGACCTATATAAAATACATGACAATACGACACCTACAAAAATCAATAAAATAGGAAACTGTTTGGTGGTAAGTTTTTAACGAAGGTAGGTAGCGAATGTCAGGAAAACTTTTGTCGCTTATTTTCTATAATAATTCGGCAAGTTAATCAAATAAAAATATCGTATAAAGAACAAACACATTATCTTAAAACCATTAAAAGTTTCTTTCTTGTGTTCGAATAGTTTTAACAAAAACATTCAGAAAAAGTGCATTGATACCGCAATAAAACATGTCACTAGAATTGTTCACATTTTACCAGTATACAATGACAGTTAATATATAAGGTAGATTAAATCATAGTATATTTTATTTTATTATACAATATAAAATTTATGGTTTGAGAACTTGATTTTAGAATTATGTTAAACTATAAGTTTTGTTTTCGTAAGGCTAGGCATATACGTATCTTTATAATATACTGTCTGGATTTGAACATAAAATACATTTTTTTGTGGAATTACAAAACATATTTTTGAAATTCATACATAGAACGATTTGATCTGACATCTAACGATTAGGATTTTATAATATTTTAATAGGTTTTTTTTATCCATGAGTTTAAATTGTTTTAAGGCAAAGTAATGAAAAACCGTTTAAAATATTATCTGAAGAAACTCATTTCATAATATTATATTTATTACAACATTTTCCCACAAGACTGTTATTTATTTCCATGAACCATATTATTTATTTCACACTTAGTTCACATTTTTTTTCACATATAAATCTATTTTAAAAGAAAAATAATCATTTCAACCTCTAAGTGTCTATTGTAACTCATGATCTTACTCTTACGTTTGAAAGAGCTTGATAATGTAATTGTTTTTAATTATTTACTTGAATTTAAGATTTAGTTCGAATTATTGGCAAAGTTATTGTATTATAGAAATAATATTGAGCTGCATTGGCGAACGGAAACAGTATTTTAATAGCAGAAAAGAACCAAAAAAAAAAATATATATAATGATATGGTTACAAAGTGAAATTTCATGTTTTTGAACAAATGAAATCTTAAGAATATCAAAATACTAATAATAATATATATAATATCAGATACCTATTGTAAGTATACAATATTTGTTTGGCAGGGAAAATACTTACCTAAATTTATTAAATATATTATTATAAAGTGTGAGAGGTCAATCCAGCTGAAACAATGTTTCATTTATACGTATTAAATAATTATTTACAATAATTATTTACAATACATATGATGTAAAAAAAAAATCTACGCCTTGAATGTTTTATAATTAGGGTAATAATTTCATTTCTTAAAAAGTAAAAACCTATTTTATATGACCGTAAACAGTTATACTTTAAAGATTATCGAAATTCGACCTTAAAATATGCTTTTTTTAAAAAAAAAAAACCAATAGTAAATTATTTATTGTATTTTAAATTAAATGATTCTTTATATTTTGTATATTATACTGCAAATAATTTATACGAATAAAAGAAAAAGCATTGGATATTTGTTTTTCGAATTCCGCCTTATCTGAAAATCAAATAAAAATATTTAATATTTTTAGCAATGAAAACGAAATAATACGTTTCAATTATAGACATTATAATCCTTACCCGATGTGGTGATGTTATTGCATTGAACAGTTATTGATTTTGATAAGTTTTTAAACAACAATGAACTTCGATTGTCCGTTAATACATATTATAATATCAAAATGAAAATATTTTTGCAGTTCAATAGTAAGCCACATTAAACACTGTTACAGTGAAATTTTCATGCATTGGGGTTGTGGAATAATAATTATAACTAACATTTTATAATTGGGCTGCTTATATAGCCATATCTATGAATGTATCATTCATATAATTGTCGATATTATTTGTTTTGTATAAAATTTAAATAAAAAAAATATATAAATATATATATATAATCATTGCTATTATATTATATATTTAACCCCACTACCCTTTATTTTTTCTGACATGCCTTTGGAAAATTGAATAGATATACAATTTACTTTTTGAAATTTCTCAGTTATTTTTCAAAAACTGAAGGCATACTTTAATTTAAATTATATGTTTAAATTTACAGAAATATATTTTATTTTAATTCAGTTAATACATTTTTAAACATCAATTGATTAACATGGTAAAATATTCAATATCTTTAAACACAAACAGCATTTGAAATCTGAAAATCAGTTAAAATAGTTAGCTCTTAGATATTTTAATTTATCTTAGTAGTCTGATAGTTAGTTTATATTTATACAATTTTCAATTTAGTTTCAGCAAATATCAGTTTTTAAATTGTAATTCAAGAGTAATATTTAATTATATAAATCATAGTAGTTATAGTTCCATACGTATGCACCATTGCAATCCATTAAAATAGAAAGTCATCCTATCCATTCAATTTTATGTAAATGCAAATGCTACAACGTGACAATTTATTTCAAGTTTTTTATAAAAAAAAACATGTTACAGTACGTAGCGAAGTAATATTGTCGCAAATAAATATTATTTATTATTTAATATTATTAATAATATTAGTTTATATATAAAGTAATATTAATTGAATAAAATAATCATGTTTCTGTGACAAAATAAATACAACAATTATACCCCAGCAAAGTAAAGAATGGAATGATATAATAGAAAAAGAATTATATTTATTAATAAGGTTTAAATTTTAATTGGAAATTTAAAGTGCAAAAATATTTACAAATTTAATTAAAATGTTCCAAAAGGTATGTAATGTCTATAAAATTCTAATAGTATATAAATATATAATGATATAAGTATCTAGTAAGAATTTGAGTCCCTATAACAAGTAAAATAACGATCAAATAACTAATATCATAGTTTAATTTTGTAAACGTTTACACTGTTTACACTGTTCGAAAAATCACCTTTCCAAAAGTTACAGGTTTGTAGGTATAAATTGGAGCAATCTTTCTGGACAAAATTGTGTACACACAAATAAAAAATAAACACATCTTATAATTAAATTAATACATTCTTCGTTTCACTCAGAATCTAGAAATAGAAGGCTGAAATCGGAAAGTTGTATTCAATTATCGCAAAATGATGTCTTCTGCAGTTGTATAAAAATTATTACCTCATTCGTATTAATACTCGTGCAGTTGATATCAGTTGTTGATTGTTCTACAATATATAGCCATTGGTTTTGTAATACAAAATCAATGTCAAAACTCAAAGTATAATAAAGTGTAATACTTATTCTTGAAACAACAGCATAACTTATACTAACTCGTAGTAAGTATAGTTTACTCGGAAAATCATATTATTTAGTATGTTTCGTATTTCATTCCATAATATTTATAATCTTAGATGCCTCAAAATGCATGATTAGCTGCCAGCAGCTATTTCGACATTTCATCTGAACAACCTACGCTCGTTATGACGTTATGTATTCGCGGTGTTATCAATAAATTCTGAATCCACTGCTGTTATCAATCATACGCAACGATGCGTATGTTATGAAACGCTAAAGGATTTTCGACTGGTTTGTTCCTTTGACCTTTAAATTTTAATGTTATAAATTATTATATAATAAACGCATACAATCGTTAATCGTTAACTTCACGTTTGCCGCAGTCTTACGACTGTTTATTTTTACATTCATACACGCATGTCATTTACAAAACAAAATGTTCCGTTATTTTATTTATTTATTTTAAATTCTGAACAAAGTGATGGAATCTATTGGTTCTACAATGATGTGTGTGTTTTTTTTTTTTACGTCTGTCATCACGTTTAGGAGCAATAAAAATGTTTATATTTCATTAAATTTTTTCCAAAAGTAAAGTAATTATAGATGGTACTAGGGCAAGTAAAAAATGACACTTTTCAATACTTTTCAAAAGCATTGGGAAAAATCATAAAAAAATGATGAAAAATAGGAATTTTTTACATAAAACCACGTTTTGACAAAAAAAAAATTCTTTTGAAAATGCTTCAACTCAAAAATGAAAAACCGTAAATACTTGAAATTTTCAAAAAATGTTAAAATTAGCATTTTCTATGCATGGTTAAGTTTTCAAAGTATTTTGACATTTTTTGACCATTTATAGACAATTTAATTTTTCGATTTTTCTAAGATTTTTTTTTTTTTAAAATATCAATAAAAAATTGGGTTTTTAAAAACTTTTGAAAATTTATTACAAAGTTAATTATAATTTATACTTATCGCACCTAAAAAAAATTGAAAATGTTTTAACAAACATTTTTTTTATAAAAACATAAAATTCAATTATTTATGAAATATATTAAAGTCTCGATAATTTGCAAGTTATTTTGAAGTTAAAAATTCACAAAATTTTTTGTATTTATATTAAGATTTAAAATTCAATACAAGGTTATCCATAAGGTACTCTTTAAATAACTAAAAAAAATTCTACCAGACTTTCAGGAAAAATTTTTATGACCGTTTGAAATTCAAATTTTTACGAAAAAAACAATTTATTCTCAAATGATTTTAAATATTTGTTTCTTTTTTTACAATAAGAATAAGTCATAAGAACTTAAAACTTTTACCAGTTGTTTAAATTAGCATTTTCTTTAAGATTTTTTTTTTTCAAAACTATATACTGATTTTAAGCATCTTATATACATGTGAAATATTTGATTTTTTAAACTTATTTTTTATAATTATTGATAAAAAAAATTTGGCTTAGACAAAATACTTGAAAATTTAATAGAAGATTTTACAGAAGTTTTTCTAATCTTCATTTAAAAATTGTTGAAACCTATACGCACAATTTTTTTAGTAGCGTTTGAAAAGCAAATATTGACATAATAATACAATTTAAATATAACATAATATATTATATAATATACCTATTCTAGATTATCAAAATAACAAATCATCTCCATTCAGAATCGTTTTTCGTATGCAATGATACCTAGCATTGCGTTCAGATTTAACAAATTCATTATAATGATCTATTTTATTGACGAGGTGCACTTCACCTCCTACTGTATAGCAGAGTGATGCCCATCTGGTTCTTTTTAATAATGAACATCGCATTTACATGATGTACACCAAAAGCAGTTTCGAATTATTATTGTAATTTTTTTTCCTGATACTTTATTGAATATAATACGTGAACTTTATATATTATATTATTATAATATACATATGGATGCAGGTAATACAGTAAATCTTAATAATATGATGTATGAAAATAATAATTTTAACCCCGTGAACCCCGTATTGAAATTAATAAATTAAATTCATTTATTGCTATCTATTTTTTAATAAATTCGCTGACACGTCGATTGCATTACATAATGCCTATTAAAAAATAAATTTATATTTATTTTTCAGTACGTGTACATGGATATATTATGTACATAAAAAAATGAACGCGTCATAAAACATATAAATTTAAATATCATATAACAACTACCGGATTTAATATGTTTTTCAAGCATTTCAGCACGTGCGCATACCTATACTTGTATACCTATATATATAAAAATAAATTCAAATAATATTCAAATAATAATTTAGATCAAGGATATTAAATCTAATAAAAGCATATTATATACCTACGAAAACAAATGTCAATGTAAAAAAATCGCGATATTGGTTTGTATAGTATAGAATATAATATATTTATGTGACTATGTTTGCAAATAGAATCACATTTCACATTTCTATGTATTTTTACTAAGATAAAATTAGTAATTATATGTGTTTTATAGACTACCATATAGTAAATAACAATTGAAAGACAAGTCATATACCTCTATTATATTATATGCTCATATATACAAGAAATTAAAATATTTTCCCGTCAATTATTGTATTTTATAAATGCTAAATTTATATATTGTTTTCACAAATAATTTCAATTATTTTGACTTCCTATTATTTTTGTTAATTGTTTAAAATGAAATAAATGCCAATTATTACTGTACAATTTATCTATTGGACGTACTACACAGTGGTTCATGTGATAGAAATGTTGAGGGAGCACTATAATCATCACAAATTAAGGATCGTTGCCTTACCAAATTTTTTTTAAGTAACTCATGATATTATTTTTTTGTATTAACACATTTGTCTATAAAATTGTTTATGAGGTGTAAAACTAAAAACAAACTTCCTACCAAAAAAAAAAAAAAAAAAATCCTACAGTTTAGTACGCCTAATTATTGAAAATAAATTACATTATTCAGTTTAGTGTTAAAAAAAATTTAATTTTAATTTCAAGTTATTTACGTTTTAAATATTTCATTAAAAATATAAATAAAAACCAATTTACAAGTATATTGAACATTGTATGTTATATAATAAAATAATATCACATCTCACAAGCTTAACTTTTAATTATTTGTTATTTATATATAAAAAACGGTCTTAAGGCCGATAATTGCTAACGCTGTTTAGCGTCCCTCGGACTTGGAGACTTAAATTAAAAAGGACGTATAATCTTATCTAAAATAGGAAGGGGGACTCCGTTCTTTTCCGTCCCTCTACTTTAACCATTGCTTTTAATATAAAATAAAATACTCAATTACTTATCTTAATCGTTATATTATTTTATTTTTTTGCAATTGTTAATACATTTTCTAGATTTCGAAAGGACGCCTTACGAGAACTTTCAAATAACTAACTTAAAGGAGGCTCTTCTGTTAATAAAAGACACTTTTCATTTTATATTTCTTAAGACCTCATTTAAAAAGGGTGTACTTATGTTATTCACGTGTACTTTTAAACTAAAAATATAGTATTTGCATTTGTTTAAGTGAAATAAAAGTATACCGTTCATCAAAAATTCATCCATTTCTACCCTTTACTCAAAACCCAGCAAATTTTTACTTTTAGTTAATCATTAACCTATTACCTATAAAACATAAAAGTTTAGCCATATGTTTTTACAAACGTTAGATACGTAGAATATTATACTTATTATAAATGAACAGGTTATAAAGTATAAACAAATGATCACAATGATATACAATAAATATTTGACGAACTTCACACTGAACCTTATCATTATACGATACAAAGGTGGTCTTGACTTAAAATATTCAATAAAATAACGTTCTGAAATGATAGATTTCTAAAATTTAACAAATTAATAAAAATTTAACTACAAATAAAAGAGGGGAGACTCCATGGGTCTGATGTGTGAATTATAATGTTATAATAGTTTTTTAAACTTGAAACCAATATACCAATTATCCATCGATCTCAAAAAGAATTATCTCGAATGAAAGAGATCGGTTGAAATACAGGGGCAAGTAAAAGATATTGTTATACCGGTCTAGTTGAAACCATTGTGCTAATGTCCATTGGTCTCGAAAATATGAATTTCATTTCTCAGTGAAAGAGGTCGGATGAATCAGCCTATATTTATGAAGACGAATGATAAATATATTAGATAAATAAACAATATTCGCTACACTGTTTGACCGCCACCGGTTTACGCCTGTACATAAATCATTTGGAAAAAAAAACCGGTTTTACGGGTGGCGGAGTTGATAAATGGCCAGAATACTCGGGCTAGTGTGTGCTACAGCCCTACAGGCATAAAAGGCCAGACACGTGCCAGTCAGTGACTTGTAGATAGTGAGTAAGCGTGATTTAATTTGTGCGCTTATCTCTCGCGTAATTACCGGCATCACGTAGTTATGTCGCGTATTACCGCGTTCTACCCGTATCGGGCCGAACATTGTATTATTATTTCGCGTATGGTGGCGTCCCTCCGGCACCGGGCTGAACGCTTGTTATTGTTATTAATTCATGATTGTGCTTTTTATCAAGTATACTGTCCATTTTATTTATTCATTTAGATTGCGTTAAGTGTTTATTAAACCTGATCCGTAGTATTATCGAACAGTCATCGGTGGTTCTTTACACCCGCAATTAAGAAACGCGGATATAGGTCCCAACATGTTTTAAAATTTAAAAAGGTTTGGATTTAATTATAGTATGCAACGATCATGTATTAAATAAAGTCACATAAATGTATCTTATGAAATGTATTATACGTACGTGTAATACTTGCTAAACCTGGAGATTTATTATTGGACAGTGTTATTTCTAAATTTAAGCACAAATACACTCTGGGAATGATTCACAAGTTGAAATTCAACATTTGATCGTTAACGATGATAAATCTATAAATCAAGCATATGAAAATAAAACAATAAAGTACGCGCAACAGTGAACTGGTGCAATAATTATATTTTATAATATGATTATACTAATGCGTATTGATATACAGTCGAATCCGCTTATATTCTTCAATTACGAAAACAAATGTATACTTGTAGGGTAAACGTATTTTTATCAAATATATTAATAGATCAGTAGTTTTTTAGATTACATTTTATTATATCGTATGTTCACATCTCACATGCGATGTATGTTAAATGTTATTTGGTGCATCAGTCGTGTTTCTCGCGTGTATTAACGATGTCTTATGTACGTAAAGATTTAAGGCTTGCGAAAAAATTAGAAATGCTCGACACAATTAAATTACAGCCACTAGACTGCAGTACTCGCCATCTTTCGGAAATTTTAGGAATATCAAAATCAACAATCGCACCAATTCAACTTCAAGAATAGTTTTTGTAAGAACAAGCTCTTAGCCAAGAGACAATACGGAAAGGGAAACGAGAGGTTAAAGATTCAGATGTAGATGAAGCACTGAATTAATATTAAAAGCTAAATCCGAAGACCTTGTTAGGAAACTTGGTAACGACAAATTCAAAGCCACCAAAGGTTGGTTATCTAGGTGGAAAGTAATACACGATATAAAATTTAAAATAGCACATGGTGAAAAAGATAATGCATGTTTTATGTATTAAATAATTTCTATAACTTGTAATAATAAAAAATTGAAATAAATTCAATAATTAAACATTTTCAAAAAAATAATATGTATGTTCATTTTTGTATTTCGGATTATTGGGGGGGACAACCGCTTGATTGGGACAAAATAACATGCAACTGATGTGTCCCAATAAAGCGGATTCGACTGTAATATTATGATTTTTAATATAGTCATTGATTAGCTATAAACAGTTGCTATAATCACAATATGATAATTTTACACAACTAAATGTGATATTTATATTATTATGCATGTCTGAATATGCATGCGTGTGTATATGAAAGAGAAAAATATGTTTACATATCGTGGAGCAACAATGACAAAAAGTATAAAACATATATTTTATACGTTAATTTAATCGACTATCGACGGTTCAGTCTTTAGTCATTATCCGATGTCCCGATGTTGAACGATAAATTAAACGGTTTGGTTGAAAAAAAAAAAAAACTAGATTATACTTTAACATTTAACGAATACAATATTATTGTTTACTGCAATTTGTTATAATAATGTTATTATATTATTAAAGTCTTGAACATTCCAGACGAGGAGGTATTTTACTAATCTCACCAAAAACCACTATAGTTAAATTATGCATTTTATGCATTCTTTTTGCCAAATAATATTTTAAATTTTATTATGTGTCCATTGAAACTGTATATTATAATATTATTGTACGTATTATCATTAATGTATTGCGATGCAAAACGCAATAACGCCCTTATATTGCCTATACAAAGCGCCGTCTAACGTATGAAAATGTATCTGCACATCTGCAACTGATTATAATAACAGCATAGTCGAAAATATACTTGAGTAATTATAATTCATAATACAATAGAAAATTATTACTATTATTATTTTCATAGTAAGTTACGATATAAAGTACAAACTATTATCGTGGTGCTACAGATCGTAATATTAATACAATGTAAACAGGAACAGCGTAATATTACATTTTTTTCTCATTCGAATATGTGATATTAAGTTGGTAGGTATATCGCATGGTCCTACGTACCAATGAGTGCATCACGCGCGTGTTCGCTAAATTTCGCTCATAAGCGATGATATTGTTACAAAGCCGCGGTCGCACGACGACGGTAAATCCTGACAGCCGTTCTCGTGAAAGAATTAGGTATATAATATATCACACACGCCTAAAAGTATGATGATAATGTGAAAATGAAAGTCTGATAGCTATATATTATCGTGAAGTTCATTCGGTGACATTACCATAAAAGCTGCGCTATTACGAATGTACGATAGCGACTATTGCGCTTCACTGTCATGGTGCGACCGTAGCTTTGATGCCCCTGCACATGTACTATCACGAAACCGTCGTGAAATAAGGAATTGGGCGCGTGACCGTACCGTTATTTTAGTATTCGTGACTCGTGGGTGATGCCGTTGTGGGTGTTCGCATAGACGAATAAAAAATAATACGATAAAAGTAAAGAAAGACCGAACACGGTGGCGCGCGTACCTAATAGTATATTCTTATTATTATTCTTATTCTTATTTTTCTTCTTCTTATTATTATTATTATATATACGCGTATACTATGTCGTTTGCGTATGATAATAATATTATAAAATAAGCACGGGCACGGTGGTGGTGGTGGTGGTGGTTGTGGTGAAGGTGGTAGCGACGCGGTGGAGGCGGCCGCTCCGCCAATGGGGTGCCGGGAAAACGCGGTCCGCGCGCGCCGTCCGACGTGCACGATCAACAGTGAACGCACACCCCTCCGGTCGGCGGGACCCGTCGTATCCTCTCTCGTATACCGTGGTCGTCGTCGTGGTCGTTGTCGTCTCTGTCGTCCTTGTCGCCGTCGTCGTCGTCGTCTGCAGCGTTTACGATTGTCGTTGCGAATCCGTCTTATTGTTTGCTATTCGTCATCGCGACCGCAACCGTGGTGCAGCAGTCCGTCGACACATACCGGGCAAGTTGATATTTTCATCGTTTTACGGCCGCCGCCGCCGCACCACCACACCGGCCCGTTGCCATTCGCTTCAATAATAATAATAATAATAATAACAATTTATTATCATAATATTATATAGAACTCTGCAGTCCCGATTTGAAAGACACATCAACGACTTATATACGCACATATTACACGTGTATATAATATATACAAACATTATATATGCTCGCACAAACCCATCGCGTACAACACACACGCCCACGCAGGTTAGTATAACATCTAACGTGTACAACATAATATATTATTTTTATTTTGTATAAGTGTCCATTTGTCGGGCGATCGGAGTCGCCCTCGCAGCGGCTCGTGGTCCGACAAATGGCCCCGACCTCGGTGGCGGGCAGTTATAATGTATAGTCACGATACCACTTACGTTTTTTTTTATTTCGTCCGAGTCGTCACTATATTATTATTATTATTATTATACATTTCGTCGTCGACGGTGCTACTATACGTCAAGATAATATATTATAATACATGTCGGTACAATATATTATATTAGGTATTTCACGTAGTATAACACACTTACGCGCCGTGTTATTTGATTTTTTAATTTCGTAGCCAAATTGTGTAAAGTGAAACCGAATCACTCTGCTTTTCACGGAAATTACATAAAGTAGTACCTACGTTGTACGACAATAATAGTGATAGGTAGCTGTGAGAGTAGTATACCTAGTGTATCGAGACTTTCTTTTTGTTTAACATTGAACCATTTCGAATTTCACATCATGGATTAATAACCTGGAAAAACTATATTTTAAATAATAATATAAGCCTAAATAGGATATTCGATTAACACTACATCCTCTTCTGTGATTTATATAATCGTCCATGTTCGCTTTATTTGAACGATTCACAAGATGAGAATTTATAATAGAGGTAAGGTTATTTTTTCATTATTAAAAAAAAAAAAAAAATTTCAATTAATTGTTAAGAACAACAATTTATTTAAGATATGGACATTTTTGAATATAACGAAAACTTTTTTTTTAAATATTATGCCTAAATAATATGATCAAATCCATTACACAATAAGAAAATGATAGTTAATGCAAGACAATATGTACTTTCTTGAATATAATGATCGTTTTGATTTTTATAGTATTAAGCATCGTATTCAGGTTTCAAAGCCAAACACAAAAACATAATCTTTTTTACAAAAATAAAATTATTGGTGTATAGACCAATAGCAAAAAATGTCTGACGACATTCAATTATATAATTGTGCGTGTTATTATAATATAAGATTTATAAGAATAAAGTTGCTCATGCAAACGTCAACTTGAACAACATATTATTTATGCTTATGAATTTACCTTAAGTATAAAAACAGTTTTAGATGTTGTACTATACGAGTACATTGCTCTATCGTAATTCGTATTTAATAAGTTAATAAATTAAATTAATCTACGATATTTTGCCGATAATATTGTACACACCGAAATATATTTTGAGCACCGTAATCACTATTCGTTATCGAATAAATTTTAAGAACGTTTCGTTGAATGTAGGCTCATCAAATTTTCGCGGTTGATTCACAAGCTCATGAAATCGTCTTTAATCAGGCATTTAAGTATATGTTGCAATGGTGTAGTAAAACACAGTACGCAGGTATATTTCTCAATTTTTTTTTTAATATATTCACTTTTAAAATATTGTATGAAACATGGATAAAAGTACGGTTAACTCGATTAAAAACATATAAAACATAATGTATTGTGTATGAATACAAAATACACTTCTTCATACGCTCATTTTAAAATTTATAGTTTATTATGATTATATGGTACTTTTAATTTTTCAACCATCAAATATATTGTAATAAGAAACTAATAGAACATTCCTATTATTTTAATGTTATTTTCATTGTTGTGTTATCGATTGAAGTTTATACAATTTTTTTTTTATACGCTATAAAAATCTGTTATTGGTTTACTTATTGAGAACTCCTATCATATTGTCATTAGTTAATAAATATAGGCCTTTACAAAACAACCAATTTTGTTAAATGATTATAATATTTTGTATGTTACACACACTGACTATTATGGTCAACTTACTTTTGACTATTTAGCTAGTGTTTACTGAATAATTATTATATGGCTCTTCATACATTTGAAACATTTATTATAAATAACAAGTAGATTTTTGAAATATTTAATATCAATATCACAATATACTTTTTGATACACCATACACCTACCCTATACTCCCATATTAGGTTTTATATTTTAACTTGTGGACGTACGCACGAGCATTTATTTATACGATTACATCACTTACTGGATTTATGATATAATATAATAATTCCTAATGGATATGAATACTCGTCTTATATCGTACGTAATTACGTAATCATGTAAAACGGTACGTATCTTTTATTGTTATATAACTTCCATGCATGTTTATAGAATATTACTGTATTATAGTTGTATAAGACTACGCTATTACTTCTTTACTAATTGTATTTTATTAGTTTGAACCGATGAACCATTAGAATATGCCTTGATAGTAGCGTATATATAAAATATATTCGAGAGGGGGGGGGCTGGAGTAGCCAGAAAGTTAAAATGATATATAAGATTAAAATACTTAAGTTAAACAGCGAATACTGATTATGCATTGGTATGTAACATGATTCGTCTTAGTGGTCCATCTGCTAAGTGGTGACTAGTACAGTGGCGTACCTATGGGAAAGTGGCAACCGCATTTTTATATTCTTTGGGTATTGTTACTTGTTTTTAGTCTTTTATTACTATTATTATTAATAATACAAATTTTGAATATTAGTTGAAACAAAATAATTTAATTCTAACTATTTTTATAGAAATAATATACTTTCTACTATTTTAAAACTTAAGCAAAAAAATATATATTCATTTAATTCAAATATTTACATTATTTATTATTATTTATTTAGATACAAATAATGTTATTATTTTGGTGGTATCTTCTGCTTATTAATTATTTATTTTATCTTTGTGCTATAGATAAAAAACATGGTTACGATAAAGAATATGTCAGAATCACTAATGTGGGTTAGCACTATACGATGTAGGTATATGAAAGAATAAGTAAACCATTGGATGATATCATTGAAAGGTTCAAAAAAAATGAAAACCAGTTGGTTAGTTTTAGTTGTATAACATTATCTACTTAATTATATTTTATTTTAATTTTTTTTTTATATATCTACCTACCTAAATGTTATATTTTACATATACTTATAAAAGAAAGCATTTATATGTTCCAATTACTAAATATATTAAACAATTTTTATATTTATAACATTATCATTTTATAAAAAAATTTTCATTTTAAGAAAGTGTGCTTATTAATTTCTCCCCCCTCATAAGAAAGGTGTAGCTACGCCATTGGGTAGGTACATCATTTCAAAAACTTCTCAAATACCTATGCCGGTTCAATATTAATTATACATTATTATGCATATCGGATGTCAATGTGTAACTGACTAGTTATTGAGCGACAAAATATCGTTTATACTTTCAAACCACTTCCTATTTATATTTATATCAACGTGCGTTGTTTTTTTCGTTTACGCAAAGACATTTTTATAACAAGATTTTATTGTAAAAAATATAATAGCATTTATACTCGTATTACAGCTACGTGAATCCATCCGGATAAGTAAGCTGGTACGCTTACTTCTATGTACATACTACATAATTCACATTGTAGAAAGGGTTAAAATTGCTTGAAGATACAAAACGATTCAATAGCCCTGCATAATATAGCTGGAATTATATAAAATAAACCTGTTTTAAAATATTTATTATTTTTCTAGTATTAATAATTAATTGTTCGTAAAAGTTTAAAAAATTATAGATATTGTTCTTTGAGTAAATAATTTTGAATGTTTTATACTAAATCCGGTCTTGCTCTTGCATTGATTTTCTTAAATATATTCTTGTGTCGTTTGATAAATATTGATCTTGGGAAACAGTCAAATTATTGCTCAAAATATATAGGGAATAAACACTATGATCTACATATTATTATTGTTTAGAAAAAATTTGTTTGATACTTAATTTACAAAAATATTTGTATATTAAGCGTGATCATT
Source organism: Chaitophorus viminalis (assembly GCA_025469195.1). Taxonomy (NCBI): domain Eukaryota; kingdom Metazoa; phylum Arthropoda; class Insecta; order Hemiptera; family Aphididae; genus Chaitophorus; species Chaitophorus viminalis. The sequence continues at coordinate 83,324 of JAIPRK010001043.1, forward strand.
AGGAATATAATGATAGGTTGTAAATTAATTGTTCAATTCAATTATGTTGCTTTAGCGTTAATAATTGAAGAAAAACACCCAACTTTTCATGTTTATATAGAGAAATTAATGTAGGTACCTAACTAACTAGTACTTAATTACATCTATAATGAGTAATGACTAATTGTATGATGATACAGTCATAAACTTAATCACTGGAGGTAATAAAAAAATCAAATTTTACATGTAAGAAAATACTTCTGTTGAGAAATGATTCATAAATATTGAATAAAAGTATATAACGAGGATATAAGATAATCAATTAAAGAAAAAGCTTGTAAGGTATCTAACTTAATTAAAGCACCTATCTATTCATATTAAAGTTAATTCGTGTAACGGAATAGATATTTAATTTAAACAATTTATTTAAAAAGTTAGTGATTAAAATAAAGTAGAAAAACATCTACAAAAAAACCTACTCTGGTATATATTATTACTTATTATATTGATGATCGGCATTTTTCCTTTCTGCAACTAATTAATTCCTTTCAAATATACGTACGTTATAATAAAAAGTATAGATATTCCAACCATAGAGCTTTCAAATAGTTTTTACATTGTTGTAACCATTAAAATTAATGAAAATAATCTATAACTCTTACCGTGAGTTAGACTTCAAGATAACTACATTTATGTTAGTCTAAAATCTCAATCCATATTTTAAACATAGACTAAAAATTTGACAGCATAATATCAATGTCTCGATATTCATATGTATGAAATGCATTGTGCATTATATTTATTAAATATTTATATTATTATTGAAGATTTCTGGAAATTTGGCATTAACTTTAATCGAAAACATTTTTATTATTGCACATTAATATTGTTTGATTTATCATTGCAATAAATACAAACTATTTGCAGCAACATCTAATTCGTTATAGTAGTTTAACAGACTAGATTTGTACAAATCGTGATCGTCATTTCCAAGTGAAAAAAAAAATGTGTTTTTAATATCAGCTGCAATTGGGTACCATCTTGGTATGTACGCAAACTATTACATTTCAAAACATTATTCAAATACCACCTTATATTCTATCTGTTTAATGATTAAAATCAATTATCTTATTGAAATCATTTTTTACATTTCAAAAATAATTAAGAAATAATATATATTACTTCAAGCACTCATATTTTAGATTTAAATAGTAAAATTATAATGTATATAATGTATATTATAGTTCATTCAGAAATAAATTACTTGAACTAATAAATTATATTCGTATATTTAATACTACGATCATTGTTTTACAACAATATGTTCACTGTGTTCATCTTTCAACAGATTATTTTAGTAAAATCCCATATAAAATTTTCTATTTTTCACTCAATTAAATCTTTAATTATTCAAAAAACATTTTTATTTCATTTTACCTTTAAATACTATACTCGCCTGCTTTTATTAATAATTTTAATTCAATTTTGCAAAATAGATTATAAAGTAATGAAAGTTTTTTTTAATAATATACTGTTAACTAATAATAATTTTACCACGATATTAATCTTCAGAAAAAAAAATATAACAATCATTATTTACTAAAATATTCCATGCTAATAGTTTTATAACTACACATTTCACAATGACTATTTCGTATAATAATTTATTTTTAAAATACGCACGCATATTATAATGTTATAAACTGCCAACCAGTAAGTAACAATGCGAACAACATATTAATAATATGTATTTTTTTATGCCATATATCTGCATGTAACTGAAAAAAGATAATTAATTAATAAAATTACGATTCTAATCGTGTTCCATTTTCATGAAACTTGTGCATTTCAACTGTGTACGACAATTTTTTTTTTAACTTTAGATCAATATGAAATATTATTTACACACTTGGATTGTAATGAATCAAAAAATAGACTGCAACGGATTCTGAAAACATTTAGAAGAACTTGGTATTTTATTTTACTTGGTAGTATGTAATATAAATTTGGAAATGGGATTATTATTATTAATATTATTATCATTATTATTATTATTTTTATTATTATTATTATTATTATTATTATTATTATTATTATTATTATTATTATTGTTTTGTTTCGTATTGAAATTCAACTTTTAATATCCAACTATAATCACAATAACATATTTCAATAACTGAAGCAATCAAAATAACATTGAAATTCAAAATATTCTTAGTCTGGTAAACTATTTTAATAATTATTTAACAAATATTTATATAATACAATAGGCTATGCTTTAAATGTATCGTCCGTGGGTTTTAAATAATGTCAAGGTGGGCTGGGGGACATAGATTCCTGATTTATACCGTATTATCTAATAGTATTCTAATTACAATAATTATTTTATTTTATTATTTAATAACTAATCCGCGAGTGTCCATGGTACGATTCATTGTGCCTTTGCAAAAGGGTTTATTACGATTTATCATGATTATTACATGATTATCATATGTTTCTATTAGCTGTATACCCAGAAAAATAACAGAAACCTACATAAAATACGTGCCTCGTAGGATATTAATTTTTAAACGTCGTCGCATCAGTTATTCTTTTTAAATCGGCAGGCATACAACATTATGTAATAACATATGATCGGTGCCAGTTATATTATACCATTTAGTCCCCGATGTAAACCAGCGACTGAAATTTAACATACAATAAATAATCATTTCCTACCCGTACGACATAATTTGCTCGTTGTGTTTACTCTCGATACTTGTTTTCATATCAATTCGACGTGCGTCTACATATTATACCACTTACCATTTACCAACAACCTAATCACGTTTGGAATCTACTTTCCTTAAATTTAATTACAAATATTTACGATACATGAATATATATATTCGTGTTTAGATCATTTCCAATATAATTACATTTTATATTTAGTTCAAGACGTATACAAATGCGGAGCATATTTTACATATAAAGTATATGGCATGAGTGCTATCCAGTGCCACCTTGAGGTAAATGGATGTACCTGTACCCCTTACTCAAAGTCTCTCCTAATTTATTAATATTTTTTAATTTTAACTTGAACTTTATAAACATCATGAGTAATGAGTATGTAATAAAAATGTATAATTTGACCAATATATAATATGAAACATTGTTGTTATTTGTTATTATTTATTCATATTTTTTAGAAATTTTATTTTCACTATATATCTACTTATATCAGGTTTGATAATATGCTCCTTTCGTTGTTGTAACCATAAACTGATATTCATTATTATTTGCATAAAAATCCGTAAATCGTATAGAAATAAATATTTTAAGAATAATAATTAATTGTCAATCCAATTTCTTCGTATAATTTAAGTTTAGTCGAGTTATCTCAATCTATTCATACTCTTTTTTATTTACTTTATTTACAGCTAACGCGCTATAATTTAACATAAACATATCACGCAAATTTAGTTAGATTACGATATTGGTTATTTCATTATTTGATTGTTATTTTGGATGCGACACTCGAAACACTTACTGAGTATTTCAATTTATATTTTATAAACATTTCATGACTTTCAAAATATTTTAATGAAGTTTGTGCTGTTTATAGAAACATAATTTTATTGAAAATCTCGATTAAGAGTTAAATCTACTTTTCTAAGAAATTTGGTTTAACTACTATAATATAATTTATCTTTATAAATATTAACTGATCGACCCAACCTCTTTTACTCAGTCTCAGTAATTCAAAATCATATTTCCGAGAGCAATGGAAATTGGCACAATAGTTTATTGAAGTTTAAAATATCACTACATCAATATCTTTTACTTGTCCTTGTATCGGTTGTACCTCATCCAACCATGGAGTCTTATTTTACCTTGTAGTTTTGATTTTTTTATAATATTGTATATGATCTTTTGTTAATATATATATATATATATATATATATATATAGATTTATTGCTCCCAAAATCTCTTTAAAATTCATTATTTAAACTATAATTCTATATCATAACTACTACATCTTATATTTATATAATATAATTTTCTCCGGCTGTACGTTTGGATAGAACAAAAATGATACTAAACATTAGCTTAAAATGCCTAAAACAGCGGTTTTATATTATTTTTGAAACGTTAAATATTTTTACATTTTTTTTTCTTATTAGACGTAATGACATCAAATAGTCAGATCCTCATACTATAAAATTCGATTTATGTGACATCTATGGTAGTCTCGCTTAATATTTTGATTGGTTTAAATGCGGCTTATATTGCAGTATAAGTATTAAACTTTGGGGAGAAGGTAGACACAATTTCAATCTGCCGTTAACACGTGATTCTTGTTGTGTTTTGAAAATTTTCAATTCCATCGATTGTTATTGAGATAAAAACAGAATATTAATAAAGACATTTTTATTTTGTGAGTGGGAAATGTACCGCGTGAAATGTGCTCAACCAATTAAACGATATATATCGTGTGAGCATTTGGTGTTTTTATGCCATTGGCTTATTAAAACGAATTGCTGTAGGTTTGTAAAGTTTATTAGCAGTCGTTAAACACAGCATTAACACTAGTTTTTATCCAGACCAACAAGTGCTAATAAACTGCCAACAACGTCAACAACATACATTGTCCAATGACTTATATTATCACTCCGAAAAGAACATTATTACATTTTCAACCAAAACTGTATTTATAAAACGATATTATAAGAACAATCATTTGATTGTATCTTTCTTATTCTTAACTTGAAAACTAAAATACTGATTTAAATAATAATTGCATCGGTAAACTGTTTAAGAACCGTGCCATGTTTAGGTTATGTGAGATTTTGTTATCGGTATAAAATATGGGTTTGTAGGTTATGTCCACTTTAATGGGAGTCAGTAGTATACACACTTTTATTGAATATTTTCTTTATATAAATATGTTTTAAATTTCCACATTATATAATTATCACATCGTGCGTTTTTGCAAAGTTTAACTGATGGCGATAATGCTATATGGTGGCTCGTGCAGATCCTAAATTCCTAGATCGCTGACGTGAGTCAATTTATTTTTAAAATATCGTGTTTATAATGTGTTTAATGCTTTCAAATGAAAAAAATCCTCAAAAGATGAAAGATTCTTAAACGATTCTTCAAAAACACATAGGTTTTGAAACAATAAGTACACAAGTGTACGACTTTTAAAATATTATGAAATCTCTTCAAACATTTACATATCTTGACTTATCTTATAAGTCCCAAAATATCTGAGATGCACGTTTAGAAAAAAGTTCAGGACAAAGGTGTGATTTCAAGTTATTATGGAATATCAAATTAGAAATTAAATATTATGATCGAAAATTGGTAAAACCACTTAATAGACTCCTTTACTGTTGCCTTCGCGTTAGACCGGAAGTACACACCTCTATTGGGGCGCATTGTAATAATACATGCGGTGTCGCGGGCACGTAGATTTTAAATCAAAAATATAAAACGGTTCACGCAATGATATAATAATATTATATTAATATAATAGTATAATACGCACTATACCCTCTATACGTGCCACTGATTCATAATATCGAGGTATACCGCGGTTTTGGTACCTACACTAATAGGTTTGGCGAGCACGTTTGACGTTTCGGGAATTGCACATAATGTATAATGTATGTTATTAAGTAAAAACAATATGTATTATATTATTGTATTCATATATGTTATTATATAAATATATATTAAAATGTATAAGGTATGACTAGTGTGTGCAAATGCATTAGCCGATTACCATATGATATAGTTTAACCGATCCAAAGAGTAAAAACATATTATTATGATGCCACCAAATAATGATAATTGATAATCCTATTCATTTTCCTATATTATTACTATGACATTAACGTTTTATATCTTCAACGGTAGAAAAACAATAATAATACGCTAAGTGTTCGTTACCGTATCGGTTTATCGTATGGGAGTATTATGCACGATCGTTTAAATCATAAGCCATTCATATGTCAGCATTGACTGATGTTGAGGCAATATTGAATGCTGACGTACTATAATACCACGTGCGCTGAAATAATTATGTAAAATAAAACATCATCCAAGTGCATGCGTTCGGCTATCAAATTCTTACTTTTTAATAGATCAGGTCCATCCACAATATTGCTATTGCTAATAATTGGCGGATTAAACTCGATTTCGTTTTATAGTGCATCCGTAAAAGTATGAATATTGAAGATTTTATATCTATTCCGTTTGATGATGAAAAACTTGATCAATTTACGAATTATCTTGCAGAAAACTATATAGATTCCATATCGGTCTACTCGGTACCGTCTTCAAATGTGGGCAGATATGAACAGAATTAGTGAATGGACCACAAATGCATACGAAAGCTTTCATTCTACCTCATCTGAATATATTGTATTCATTTTCAGATATAATAATAAAAAATTCAACCTAACATAACTTTGGGTTTTGCTTAATGACCTAAAACGTACATGGACTGTGCAATGAAATATTAATTTAATTCGGGACACAAATGGATCATACCATTTTAGAGAATGCACTCGGAACATTTTACAGGTTGGTATTATTTTAGAAAGTGCTCGAGATATTCACGAATAATTAAGTATATAATTAAGTATAATTAGTAATAATTAAGTAGGCCAAGTTATGACGGACTATCAGGGTTCGTACAAGATGGCTGCATACATTTTTTTGAACACGGTATATTATGATCTTCAAAAAGTTTTCAAGGTACACGATGTATTATCTCAGCCATGTAACAATTTTCAAGAACTAACTTTTTTCTGGTCTTAATTTAATTTGTTTCAAAATACTGTTGCACCTAGTTTGAAAACCACTGGCTTACGAGGGGCATCTGTTATTACATACTGACATATTGTGGTATGACAAGCCCTTTAAAGTTTGAAAAATTTATAATATACTGATTTCCTAACTGTTATTTTAACATAACAATTGCAAACACGGTTTAGGTTATCAACATACTAATAAATACGAATATAAGTTAATAAGAACCACGTGAGTTAACGTTGTAGACGTAACCTAAAAATATAAATGTCTTGCTTATAAAAAAGAATTTTAATAAATATAATGTGTACATGGATTTTGGAACAAACATTTTTTGGAGTAGGTTTTATAAAAAATGTTAATGTTGATTTAAAATATTTTTGTATTATTTACAGAGTAAAGATGATTTTTTTTTTTTCAAAGGAAATCGAACTGTGTAGAAAATCATTATCTCATTTTTGTAGGAAAATATTGTCCCACCCCGAAAAATTAATAGCATCCACGTCATATCGGTTATTATTCACTGATAGATTTATTTTAAAGCTTTTAAAATTAATTCCGAAAGTTTATTGTAAGCAATAAATCTTACATGTAATGACGGCATAGTATGTATGAACATTTAAAACTTCTTTTTCGTCCAATACACCGAATAAATTTTACGATACAGACACGGTTTTTTTTTTTAACAAATATGTCGATTTCTGGAGTTTGCCTAATATCAGTGTGTAGTCTTCCTTTTAAAATACAGTAATTAGTAATTACACATATCATTATTATAATTATAAATCGACACAAGTACACATAATTTGAGTCATAAGTATTAAAAAGTTCATCCTTACATGGTTAGAAATTATGTAAAATAATACGATAAATCTTTATAATACATATAATTCTCATCGATATAACTGTTGATCTAATAAGAAAATAACTTACATTGATTTCCAATATAGTATTTAATTTTTAAAAATCAGAAGTCTATAAAAACATATGTAATTGTTATTAATCAATATAATTTAAAAAATAAGCAAATACTTATATGAGCTAAGATACCGTGTAGAACAAATATAGTTGTTATAACCAAAATTAGATATTGGAAAATAATAATTATTGCGTGTATGTATTTTGTAATATTTCATTCGTAAACCATCGTTCGAATATTATTACGCTTATTTCATCAAGATCAAAGATGTACATATGTACAATTCAAATAAGCAGACCAAAATTCAAACACATAGTATAATAATACTTTTCATGAATATTTACGAGTTCGACTTATATATATGGCAAATGCTTTACAACATATTATGGAGTTTATTTTTTTGTCTCATTTTCTGAGTGGGATTGCAAGATATAATTTAAAAATTTACCTCACATTAAATTGAGCAGAATAATATATAAGTACCTTAAATCTTGAAACACAAAAAAATGTAAATAAGACAAACGATTTATATTATGGTGATCCTATTTGTGTGACACACACACACACACATTCAGATTTCAGATACATTAAACTACGTCTATTAGTTCGGCTGAAATATCGAAACCATATTTTTGACCAGTTTATATATACATTTTTTATTGCTGTTTATTTAATATTTGATTTTTTACACGTGGCTAAATTATATAGTCTTTTATTATAGTTACTAAATAATAAGTGGAAAATGATTACTGTTTTCTATCGGGTCTTAATTTTCTACGTATGAATAATGTATTGAAATACCTGTATACTGTATTCATAAATGATGAACTAAAAAATTATATAAATAAAGCTGAGTGATTAAATATTTTTTCATTTTTGACACGGGCGAAACAGGAAAAAATGTTATTTTTACATTGTCTAAAATCTGACGATAAAATGATTTAAATTCGTATTCTCGAGGTTGTAAATACATATATATATATTATAACACATACGCTTGTATTCAATAACCATGAAGAGGAAACGTACAATTTTCGTGTTGCTCGTTTTATGCTATTTAATTTTTCCAAACTCATTCTGTCCGTCATGCATTTTTTCATTATAAACTTAACTTCCGTAATGTTTTTTTTTTCCAAGTTATATACAGTATTTTATATAACACTGAACTATTTTAACTTTAACTTGATATAATATTTAACTATTATCACACTATTTCGTACTAATGTTTAAAGTAAAATCTATTATTAATAATTTCAGAAGAAATATTTACCAGTGACTTGAAAATTATCATTCACTATAATATATGTTTCGTTTATTTAACGGTATTAATAAACACCACTATTTTATTACTTCATCCATGCTCTCAAAAGCATTAAAATACTTAATTACTTAAGACGTCGGAAAATCTATATCTAATATATGAGCATTAAAAAAAAAAAAAAATGTTTTATGATACTTATTACTGTTGTTAAAGACAATAACTTATACTCATATGTACGTACATACGCGTACTTTGTGGGCACAGTAAAACTTGGTATTTTTATGCCTACAATTCGAGTGAAAATAAAAATAAAAATTTAATAACAAATGAAAGAAAATTATAATTTACAATCGATTAACATCTGCGATTCTCGTTAAAAATCAGAAGCTCGGTAGCTTTGAATTTCTTTTAAACATAGCGATGGCTCATCATGTTTTTTTCTGGTGGAAATATCTATGTAAATATTATGATAGGCCGATTAAATGATGAAAACAAAAATTTTTATTACATTCTTCGACATGTGGTGTCATGGTCCCTACTATAAAAATAATACACCAAGTATAATTAACTTATAAGTCTTATAAGTATATATTTTTTAAAAAATCCATCATCTGTATTAAAAATAATTTTAGATTCTGAACGAATTGATAAAATCTATTGGTCTTACAATGATGTGTGTATTTTTTTTTCTAATTTAATTTTTTATGCAAAACCATGTTTTGACAAAATACAATTTTTTATAAATGCAATATTATGTACTTGACATACGCAATATACAATATACTAAAAAAGGCATTTAAGAAAATAAAACAATCCCCATTCCAGCACTAAGTTCTTTCGTCAATTCAGTTGGCAAAATATTTCAAAGTCTATGTTTTTGCTCGTTGGTTTGTTGAATGACTATGAATTTTGATTAACTTGGTTATACGGGTAGAAAAAAAAAGAAATGACAGACTGCTCATCAGTCTATCTGTCCTGACTACCAAAAAAAAAAAAAAAAATGATAATAATAACAATAATAATAATAAATAAATACACTACAATCACTGAACCATATCAAGATTATTTTTTTGTACTTTATAGCAATAGATTCCCGTGATCAGTCGAATTATTATTCTTTTATCATTATTGTTTTACGTCTTCCTATCATATTATATTGTACTCATATTAAAAATATATAGCACAGACTTGATATCAATATTGTGTACTAGAATTATGAAAATAATTTTTTTTGACATAATTATACAGATAACAACAACAGTTATTACAATATTACGGAGTTCTATAACAACACGTCAGTCTCTTCATAATATTATACTATATTTTACTGCGGTAGATTCAAGATATTATTTAATTATTATTCATTTAAAATACGTCAAAAAAATGAGCGGCCGTAAAAATACCGAAAATATCCCAGTCAAGTTCGTATTTCGGCCAAAAATATTGTATCCGAATTCCGAAGAATATTTTAACAGAAAAGTATTTAATCTAAAAAATTTTCAATACGAAAATAAAACATAATTAAAATATTTTATCCGAAAACAATACGGCCAAATGAATTTTATCAAATTAGTGCCATACTGCGTAGGTACTAATTGTGCCATTCCACAGTTTTATTTGTAATTTAATTTTTTAACGCGTGTCCAGGTAAGATACGCCGTTAATCATTATCCTAACATGCATTATACTTATATTGTAAAATATAATTATTTTGAACGCTACAAGGAGTTTTATAACAATTTAATCGAAAATCATATCACATTCTCCAATGTAACCTGTAGACGTACGGGAAAGAGTTCATTGAACGTTCGAAACACTTCTTATATCTTTGTGTCACATTTTTTGTCACAATTACGATTATAAATAGATTGAAATCGTGGCAAAGTATTATGATTTGAGTGTATTTTTCCCGATATGTTTCATAACTATAGCAGTTATTATGTATTATAATGTTATGTGTTCCAACCATAGACGATACACCTTATGGTCTATGAGGCTATTGTATAAAGTAGAATGATTGATACAAGAAAAATGTATTATAACCGTCAAGTCTGATTGTTATATAGAGTGATCGGATTCGCTTGTTACAGTGGTTTTATCGTTAAAATAAGCAAAATACTGTAATTTTACGACGTTTTATGAAATATTTCTAAAATTTCTATTTTTCATAACTTTCACGTTTTATTTTCTCGCAAAATTCTAATCACCCAATGTAATATGCTTTTATGATTTTATCTTGTGATTGCGATGCAATTCAGAACTACCGAAACATTGTTGATATTATAATAAATATTTCCCAAATCAATCATTTATGGTACTATATTATAATTTGTAATATTGCTTACACTCGTGTAATATTGATGCATACTTATCTTTTATTCGTTGATTACTATTTCAATGCATGGAATTTGGCATGGGAATTGCCGAACGTCACGTAAAAATATATGTTTCGTATTAATATACGTATGCGCGTATAGAGATACGACGTATGTTTATAAAAATTATGTCAAGGACGAAGGAAAACGATTATGGTAAACCATTGTATACAGAGTCTCTTGCGATACGTTTTCGTTTGGTGCGAGGGGAAATTGAATGACAAATATATAATATTCTTCCTCGCATCTTTCGCATTCCGTCCATCGTCGTTTTATTTTATCATTCAGTCATCGGAAATCTATTGATGATGAGTTCGTATGTAATATAATATTGGATATTTAACAAAATAAAGCGCTACGCCAACGCGAGGCCAACGGAAACATGACCGCACGCACCTGCTTGTATTCTCAGACACATTAATGAGCCACGGCACTTCAGTATGACCAACATATAGTAGACAACAAAAATGTCTACAAAACAGCTGCAATTTTTTATGTAAGTACAATTTAAGCTTGACGTTTAAATGCATTCTCTCATTGTATCTAAAGCTAATAATTACTTAGTAGGAATTACAACCGTAGTAGTACTCGTGACATAAGGAATCTCGATGATTTCAACTATGTAGTGAAACTAGATAGTGAAAATACATAATATGAACTTTTAGTCTCCGATCTGTGCTCGTACTATTAGTTCTAAAAACATAATTCAACGAAAACATAATTCAATAACATCGACAACCGGAGTGTTGAATAAACATTAAAATTATGAGAAACAGATAATACAAGAATCAAACAAAACTAAAAAAAAATGTCCATAGAACATTAACCGGGAAAATTAACCGCCAACACGGTTACCGTTATACTTGCTTCCCAAATCTGAGTTTCAGATTTAAATGGAAATGGGGTACATGTAACGATGGTCATAAATTGACATCGTACATCATTTCTTAAGTAATATTATACGGCTAATATGTTGAGTGTGTAAAATGGTAAGTGGAACTGACACGCGAAGTATGCTAACGAAGGAGTCTATGAAAGCGGCCGCACGGACAATCGAAGAGTAGAGTACGAATACACATGCAGTAGTGTAGAGTACACGTTCGGCAAGGGAGTGGATTCAACAAGCGAAAAAGACACAATCAGGAGGCAAACAGTTCACGGAGTGCAAGTCGGTGATGTGTGTTCAATAACGAAGTTCTGAGAACGGGATTGGCGAACTACCTCGTCTACACGACGAACTCTCCGAAAGGTCGACAACATGCAGGTCCACAGTATTTAATCGGTTCATTATAATATAATATATTCGTATCTATATCGAATTGTAATTTATGTAAAATATAAATCCTTTATGAGTCAATAATAATAGTTAGAGTACCATAATACCGAGGTCAGATCTCCTAGGACCTCGTTAAATAAATAAGTACGCACATAGAGTGCCAAAAACAGATATCGTTTGTTACAAAAGTAACCGTGCAATTATCTACCAATAAAAAAGAAAGCCTAGAACCAATATAAATCAGTTACAACATAATATTATTAGAAACCACATTTAAAAAAAGGCGCTAATTGTATACGAAAAAAACGAAAAACAAAATGTAATATAAAAATATGACTTATATATTATTACCAGATATATAATACAGGTATTTATTATATTATCAAGATAAGTTTCCTACGAACAAAAAAGAGAACGGTGGACACGCGCAACTTTTATACGATGGAAAAAACACTGAACAAGCGTGGAACCAACAATATAAGTCAAAAACAAGTAAAGCATTATTCAATAAAAAAACAATTTGTTTTATATAAAGTGAACACTATTTAGACAAAACAAAAATTAGTTGTCATCATGTCATCTGATGAAGATGTTGCAATTTGCATATGGTACACATAACAAAATTTAGACCACAATCGTAAAAAAAAAAAATTATGAATATACCCATTAAATAAAAAATGTATTACTCATAATGTAATTTAAACTTTAATATGCGACTTACGTTCAGACGAAAGTAAATTTTTTCCCATAACTTGTCCTGCACAATTATTCTAGGACCATCTTCTCTTCAAAATAATAAATAGATGGTCTTATTTCCACTAAACTAGTTTTTCCCTTTCACAAGCCATTATGTGATAAGTACTCGTATATAAAAATATTATTAAAAATATATATGAAATACAAAATACACACGAAGAATCAGGGATGGTTTGACAATTTTAGTTGACCGGGGCAAGCCTAAAATATTCCATCCACCACTACATAAATTTGATATTTCACGAAAAAAAAATCAGTGGTCGAGTCATTACTTATTAGCAGGGTTTGGAAAGAACATGGGTTTAGAAAATTTTTAATGAACTTGAATGATTTTTAAGGTATTCAACTTTAATTACTAATTTTAAAATATATTTATAATTAATAATATTGATTAGTTATGATTAGTTATAACATGTTAGTTAATATAAATATGTTTTAAAATGAAAAAAAAATAAAGCAGGGGTTCTCCGGCACTCGCAGGTTTTGTTTAATTTTTGAATAAAATAGTAACGTATAACATCAAGAAAATAGCAAATTTATACGTTTCAATTAGAATGAATGAATTTAATGTAAATATTTAGAGTTTAATTTTTTATTTTAAAATGTAATAATTATAATTGTATGAATGATTACTGGTTTAAATTGTCTAAACATTTTAAATGATGGCAAAAATTGTATTTTTATTATTCATTACTAGTTATAAACAAGATAAATTTAAAAGGTTTAAAAAAAATTAGGATTTGGAAAAACATAAATATAATTATGGTTATTACATTCTTAGTTCATATAGATTTATTTATAAATGTAAAAAAAATTGAGAAGGGGTTCCCCGGCACCCGCAGGTTTTGTATAAATTTTGAACAAAATAGTTAAATATAATATAAAGATAAGAAGGTATCTAATTTACGTTGCAAATAGAATAAATGAATGTTATGTAAAAATGTAGAGTTTTTTATGTTATTTTAAAATATAATCTGAATAATTATATGAATGATTACTGGTTTCAATTGTCTGAATACATTTTGTAGATAACAAAAATCGTTTAATTATTCTTTATTACTAGTTATAAACCAGTGAAATTGAAAAGGTTTAAAAAAGTTAGAAATTGGAAAAACGTAAATATAATTATAGTTATTAAATTCTTAGTTGATATTGATTTATTTATAAATGCAAAAAAAATTGCGAAGGGGTTCCCCGGCAGCCACAGGATTTGTATAAATGTTGAACAAAATAGTTAAATATAATATCAAGAAGGTATCTAATTTACGTTGCAATTAAAATGAATGAATTTTACGTCAAAGTTAAGAGTTTTTTAAGTTATTTTAAAATTTAATATTTATGTATGAAGGAATGATTTATATTTTAAATGTCTAAATATTTTTATAGATATTAAAAATTGTTTATTATTAATTATGATAAATTATTTGTTTCAAACAAGTGAAATTTAGAAAAATATGTCGAAAAAACATAAATACACTTATAATTATTACAGTTTTGTTTCTTATAGCTTATAGATATGTTTTAAAAGGTAAAAATTGTGCAGGGGTTCCCCGGCATCTATAGGTTTTGTTTACAATTTTAATAAAATAGTAATCAATAATATCAAGAAAGTAGCTAATTTATGTTACAATTAGAATGAATTAATTCAATGTAAAATTTAGAGTTTTTGTATTTTATTTAAAAATGTTATATTTATAGTTGAATGAATTATTTATGATTTAAATTATTTTAATATTTTTCATATATATCAAAACTGTGTTATTATTATTACTAGTTTTAAACAAGTGAAATTAAGAAAAAATTCAAAAAAATTAGATGCTGAATAAACATAAACACAATTGTAATTATTACATTCTTAGTTGATATAGATATGTTTTAAAATGCAAAAAAAATTGTACAGGGGTTCCCTGGCACCCGCAGGATTTGTTAAAATTTTAATAAAATAGTAATATGTAATATCAAGAAAGTTTAGCTAATTTAGGTTGCAATTAGAAAAAATGAAATTTAACGTAATAATTTAAAGTGTTTTTTAATTAAAAATTAAAATTTAAAATCGTATAGGATTTTTTTTTTTGCTACCCTTTTTTAAAAAAGTAGAATTTAAATTAATAATTATATTAGATGTTATAAAGCTCATACAATATTCATAAGGTAATGTGATATACCTAATATTTTGCTAGTGTGTGAAATTACAATAAGTGCTGATTTGGGACGCATGATGACGAAAAACTGTTTTTTAGCCGCTGCTCGATATAGATACAGACGGATAAAAATATTATAGTTTTTGACTATCAATTATTATTTAACCATCAAGTTTGATTGAGCAAGCAGTAGCAGCTGACCATCATATACAACAGAAGTGTCTTGGTTTTTCAAAAGAGCATGTTTTGAAGACCAAAGTGTAGAAGACTGGGAAAAGATGTTCCGACGACGAAGCTCTGAGAAAGGGATGGACGAGCATATACATGACCGACTTCCCTAAGGTCATTAACAGGCAGGTGAACTTACATATATACATAATTGCGTTACTAAATAATACCAACAAATTAAAATATATGGTTGTATATTTTATATTCTATATACATATTTTTATATTCTATAGATTAGGATGGGGCAGTCATGTCCTACTTAAAATATCAACAGCGCCAAATTCATTGCATATTTCTACATATAGGCCACATTATTGTACCACATTATATTCAAATTTCCTTTTTATGGAATATCATTAGGTATTGTGGTGAGAAGAAATTTTTTTTGTTATATCAAACGTACATCTTTAGATGGAGGGCATTGGGAACTTTTACATAACTTTACAAACGGTAATAAAAAATATACAATGTTTCTCGTTCTATTTGTTCTCGGTTTTAACCGTTGATATAAATAAGTTTTTTTCGTATTCAAAATAATAATAATAATAAAAATGAACATTATAAAATTAGTAATTAGATACAAATGAATGTATAATACTATGAATTTAATTTCCAATTAATTTTTTATTTTTATTTTTTTGTACTGTCATATTTTTATCAATAATTGTTATATCAATAAATTTTTTTATCAATAGTTTTATAATAAATGTTCAGTAGGTATGAACAGAGGAAAATTAGGAACGAACAAATATACTTATTATTTATGAGGAATTTTAAAAGTATAATTGTCGTTAGCTTACGAGTCGCTGTGCTGCGACACATGCTAATTCTTTTGGTTTTCTTTTTTTTCGAATATTCATATATTTTGTGCTTCAATATTATTTTATTTTTCGTTTAATATTCTCTAATCCAATCTATGTGTATTTATATCAATTTTGTATCTCTACACAACCTATGTAATAAGTAGGTCACTTAATAAAATTGTGATAGGTACTTATTTTTATAATTTTTTTTGCAAGCAAGCAAAAGAGCGTACGGCTCCGCGAACGGTTACCGACGTATTGTGAGCTCAATACTCATAATAATAATAATAACATTTTGGTATGTGTGGATAATGTATTTATGTATCACACACAGGGACCTCACGTGCGGCTCCGCGAACGGTTACCGACGGGTTTGCGTAACAGTGTAACACTGCTCTTATGATTATAATAATGATAACCATGATGCTAATTCGTATGAGACACTATGTAACGCGACTTTTAGTTGTTTTAATTTTTTTTATTTTTTTTTTTTTTAATAAACAGTGATTGTTTATCAGATAGCCGATAGCTTTTGTTTAACCATAGCTGGTAGAGATCATCAGCAATATCAAATAAGTTTTATTTTTTCAATTTAATTTCTTGTGTGTCAAATTGAGAAACGATATTTTTTTTTTAACTTGATAGGTCAGAACAGAATGGAATTATGAAAAATATTAAACGAAAATAAAATATAAATAATGTATATGCTTATTCATATCCAAGTTATTCATTTGCATTACCTTCTTATCAACAGTATTTATAAAAATTATTTTTATTAATGTTTAATAAGACACAATATTTTAATTCTAGTAAACTTTTATTATTATTATTAAGAATTTACCCTAAAGTCTGCATAATTTAATACTTGACAAATTTTAAAAATTTAATTGATTTGATACCTACAGACTACAATCTTATAATATAGAAAATTATAAAATGTTTGAAGATAATCATTACATGTATTATCATGTTATATCGATAATTGTTATGTATTTGAGTAAATTTAGCCCAACACCACACTTCATATTTTAATAAATATGTATATTTTTAATAAATATCCAGTAAAATATTTCAAATTTATAATTTAAATTAGAGACAGTTAAATTATTGAAATTTCAGACCTAAATTTATAATCTGTTAACATAAAAATTTGTAAATAGTTTTGGTAAGAATATCAGAATTCAAGTCCTTTACATTAGTTACTTTGTATATACGAGTTATAAGGCAAATTTATTTGTTTCTTTTTAATTTGTTTTTAGTTAAAACAACTCAAAAATGAAGATAAAAAGAAATATGTTAAAGTAAATATAAATATTAAAAAAAACCAAATACGCCAAGAACAATGACTTTTAAAAATATGTAAAATAAACACCATATTTTACTCTATTTGTATTCAATCTCAAAAAAAAAAAAAAAAAAATGCTTGAGCGTTTGTGTTGAAGAAAATTAAAAGATTTTGGTAAAAAATATTTTTTTTTATTTAACTTTTTTGTGTGGTCCATGAATAAAAATATGCAATATACTTGGCTCTGTTGATACGGGCGAATGTAAGATCCTACACGAGGCTTAGCAGGTAAAAAATACATACGTTAGTTCCTACATTGTTGATAAGTGTATACTTATGCTATTATGTTGTGATTAAGGTGTTCATATATTTTAATACTATATAAATAAACTATATTTCATATACATAACGTAATACTCTTTATAATAATGTTTTTCAAAAAAACATAAAAATAGTATATTCAATTTTAGAAAGAAATAGA